>JAGDQP010021769.1:0-31326 GCA_022664845.1 Lepisma saccharinum | reverse complement strand
TCGACTGCCAACATGTGGCTAGTATGACAGTTAAACACACCATCACTAGAGAAGGTCCCCTCGTCAGTGAAGAGTATCAGTTGAAGAAATGCAGGATTCTCTGCACAGCGCTGAAGTATCCACTGACAGAAGTCTACATGTGGCGCAAAATCGGCTGGACCAACACTTGGGACTCGCGCAATATGGTATGGATGCAAGTGTTCTTTGTGGAGAACCCTACAAACAGTGGTACTGCTTCCCCTCAAATCACGTGCCATGCGTCGGGTGCTTGTCGAAGGATCCCGTTCCACTTGTCGAAGCACACCCATTACAAACTGCAGGGTTCGTACGCGTCTCGGAGTACCACAGTCGATTCTGTTGACGGTGAAGGTACCTCTCTCCCTAAGCCGACGTTCTAGTCTGGCAAAGATAGTAAGTGACGGTACTCGACGATGTGGAAAGCGCTCGGCGTAAAGAAGACGCGCAAGCCTTCCATGACGATGAGCTTCGCCATAACTTAATAGCATTTCTGCATACTCATCAGACGTGAACTCGGCCATTGAATTAAACTGCACGATCAGATCACGAGAGACTGTTCTCTGGCCTCGATCACAAAGCAAACTGTTGTACGGTGGGGAAGATTGTACTGATAGGTTTACGTCACGTTATGTGCAGGGGCTCGCAGTGTGAACGTCATACACGCCAGTTGGAAAGCCATGTGAAAATGCTTGTTTTTGTTGAACGAATTTGCTGCGCTTGTTGATAGATACACATTCTAGTAAAATTGGATACGAAGTCAGAAGCAGGATTGGACATGTGAAGCAATCGGAAGGTAAAACCGGTACGAACTGTTTATTATACACGTTATTCCTGCCAATTTACTTTTCTTCCTGCAATGCACAAAAGTGTTGTATTGTCTGCTTCTTTTCTCGATTATGTTACGTCGAACACACACACATTCCACTATGAACAACAAAAATGGCAAATTGTGGTTTCGGCTCAGCTGGTGATGATTACTGCGTGTCTTGTGACAACCTTGAATGATAAGGCTCGTATGGGTCAGTCTTCATTGTGCCATCATGTTGTTTCCGGTCGACAAGCATTCATAAATAGAAATAGTCCAATACTTCATTCATTCAGATTAATGTCTTCCACAATCTGCACATGTGACACAATGCGTGCGTGCGTGAATTGTTATTAACGTCCTAAACGAGCTAAAGAGCTTCTAAGGACGGGACCTACAGCTTTACGTGGGTTCCGACCCACATGTGTCCTCACCGGGAATCTAACCCGGGACCCCCTTGTTAGGACTTACCACTCAAACACAGGGGACACGTGCAACAATGAGTGGCATATCTCAAGCTTCGACATTCGTTTCAAAATTGTACAAAACCGCCTTCTATCTTGGCCCTCTTCACTCGTTATTTGAACTCGGGATTTAACAATTACGTTTGGTCATACCCTAAGCACACTCTCGGAACCAGAAATACACTTCGAAACTACATACTACTGTATTTGTTATTTATGGCCATTACGTATCTGAAGCTCCGGTCGGGATAAATAAGGGCCCATGCTTTGGAAAGCAACGGCCCTGGCCTTACAGAAGGTATTTCAGCATTTGACTCGTGAGAATGACCTACACCAGTGAAACTTTCCGTCACGATGTTCGGTCGCAGTAAGGTTCGGACACACATACCGCGTGGCAGGCAGACACACAAAGTCCTTCATTCATTTTGCATGTCACTCAATGACGTTCTCTGTTAATGGAGATAGCGTACATCGCAAACACAAATACCAAATGCCTGTCTTGCATGATATGTGTGACTTTTTTTCCATAGTATGTACTTAGGACAGTCTACTGTAAATGTGTTTCAGGTACACCCAGTAGAGTTGCAGCAAGGAAAGAGTTTAGCTGCATGGTTTGAATGGTTCCAGTTGTTCTCCGAGCAACCCAGGGTGGTTTGGTAACAAACTTTGATTATTATGTAACATGAATAGAGTCCAGTCACATTTTGCACAATGATTCTCGGCTTAATGCTACTAGTATCATTTGTTACTCCCACAGATCAATAATAAGACTACGTTTTGTACTGCTTTTGCGTGTTTCACATGTACGTAGAACCTCAGCAAACCAACTATCTTTCATGTGACATTTCAAAAACGTTATACTCTTGCAACTTGTTTACTAGTAGTTATGCAACCACTCATCGCAACCCCACAATTCTCCATATCTTTGATTCTGTTTGCACTATCGAAGTGGCACAGACGAATTCTACTTTAATATTACATACTCTTTCCTTTCCAGCTCATTTTCACCGATCTTTATTTGCAAACATAAGCGGGAATCCCTCACTTCATTTGGGAATCCCTTGCGTAATTGTTCTGGAGTTTTGATTTTGATATTTTTGGGTACAACGCATATGACTTCCTTTATGAAATTCCACGCCGCCTGTGTCACGGCCATTCGTCTTTGTGCTATAGCGTCTCAAACTTCCGTGCCGCCAAATTTCCCACGCCCGTAACTCGTAAAGGACGCCGCTTTGCGATTTGTGTCCATATAGTTTTTTGTTTGTTTTGATGTCTACTTTCAACTCCCAAACGCTGTCATAGGAATTACGGAACACCCTCTCTATATATAACTCACAACCATATTCAATCTACTACTGCATGAGATCTCTCCTAAAAAATAGTTTATGTACTGATTTCACGCTAACCACACATGTTCACAAACGAAAGCCGACGCTTTTAACTGTGATTGCCACTATTTTTTATTTACACCACCCCAACAGCAGGATTTTCGCAGATACATCGCGGAGATGTTCTGTTTAGGTCACATTTGGGCATATCTCAATGAGACCTAAAAAGCACGTCCCTAAGACATCGCAATGCGATAATTATTGTCGTCCCAAACTTGTACGTCTCTGGAACATCCCTAGAACAACGCTAAGCGATATGTCACAAGGTGAGACGTACTTGAGAAGCTGCATTCGGAAATGTGTTGTCATTTGTCTCCAGCTGAACTGTGATAGCAGCGCCGCGTTGTGGTAGGGAGAACAAGTATTGTTTGTATGTAAGCATCAGTGTAATGGCCTATGCTCAACTGTCGTTGTGGGATTCGAATGGCTGGTGGACCAGCAATCGGATGTGCTGTGCAGAATAAAGTCATTTAATTTTAACTATAGTGTTCAAGAATAATTAGTATTACTGCATTTAAGCTTCTTCTCCTATAGACCAGTGGCAACTTACAAAAATGCCATGTTTTGCATCCCTGTAGGTATGAGTCATGGTGTGTGCAAAATACAAATCGCAAAATAATGTGCAAGTTACCATGTGATCCTTTGTGACTGACAGTGACATGAGCATTTAAGAATTCTCAATATTAGCTGCCTTTGTATGGCGTTTGATTTAATTCTCCTTCATTATTCACAATTATACATTGCAGAATGTGATGCAAAGTCTTTGGATTAACATTAAAATTAACATTTCCCCTACATTCTGCAAAACTGAATTCTGAATACATGGCACTATAATCAACAACAATTTGTATTCGTTTAGGGTTAAATCGGGTATGCGGCATCCAAGTGCGGAAAGGCTGCGCTAACCGAACGAAACCTGACCTGAGTAAACCTAAGCTAACCTTGCTGGGTAATTGAAATAAGTTGCAAGTCGAAAGTCTTAAGAAAGCGGATGATTCTGTGTAACCGATAAATGCCTAATTGAGGTTTCATTTCCTTTATTAATTCAATAGAAAATTTGTGTTTTCAGGCTATTGAATCATTACCCCATACTAATGCCACATACCATTCTCTTTCACAATAATACATTTATGGCAAAACTGACCTCAGAGACGCGTTTCCTGTAAAATTCTAGCCCAGAATGATATGTTATACAACCCCCTTCCCATTCAAGAAAATCGATATTCAATATGGCGACCGTGATGAGCATACCTTCCGATAGGCAACGCCTTCCACCCAGTACTGGGTTCGGTTTACTTTACCTACACCAAAGGAAGTAGAATTTACAGGAGAGGTGATGTTACCAAAGTGAGTAGGAGTGTTGAAACAAACTTTGGGAGTCATGATCCAGTGTTTTAGGGTGAAATACGTAGATATATGGGGGAGCATATATGCTTCCGCCATAGTGGGGTGGGTACTACGAAACATAGAGGCCAGGAAATGGAGATAGGCCTAATTGTGTATTTGCTGTAACTGTTATTTAAATTGACAAATCGAAGTTGAAAAACAAACAATAGGAGAAGACGTGTTAGTGTGCTTAAGATGTGTGTGTGTAGTAAAGAGGAAACCTAACGAATTTTTTCTCAGGAGGTTCCTGTGGAATTCCGCGAGCAATGAACAGGGAAGTGGAGAATTCAAAGTGTTTGCTTCAATGGAGTGAGTGCCACCCCGCCGTTGCGGGCTTGCCTGTCGTGGTAGTCATTCATAGGAGGAATGTCCGCTATACCATTTCTTAATATTCACCCTTTCGAATGACGCAGGGCAACCCTGTAAGAAACAGTTACTGTTCTGCGAAAGTCAGTACGGACACGATAAAATAACATGGTAAAGAAAAAAACTCTGAACTTGACTTACCTAACCTAAGTCAGCCCTTGGCTGTAATTATTTCATTAAATTTCCTAATGCGTTTATACAAGAAAAGTGAATGGACGTAATCGTAAATTTGTGTTCAGACTTCAGTAGCTCTGTCGATAACGGTGTATCACTACTGTTGAATCGATAAACTAGGAACGGAGCGTGTGACACTTTTTTCCTTCTTAGAATGAATATTAATAAAGACCGTGCTCATTCAATTATTTTGTAGAATTTCTTCTCAAACAGATAAATTAGTGACTTTTGTAGAATAGAATTCCGTGCTAAGCATAATATCCTCGCTGAATTTGCAATATGTGCTTTTTAACAAATTTTTCAGGAGAGCAATAAAACGTGTTTATAAAGTTATCTGTTATTTTTACTTATTTTGATATAATTGCCGCGAGTAGTCGGAGTATCTATTAGCAAGTGCAGTCAGTTAATTTTCACCAGGAAAAGTGGTTGAAAAACTTATTTTTTTACATAAAGGCAAGTACGCAACCAAGATCTGATTTTTTTTTCAAATTTAAAACTGTGGGATGAAATAATTTGCACATAGCTGTGATTGCAAAAGGAGGGGAGTGTGTTTCTCTTTCGAATGACACCAAAGCTCAATTTTGGACTTCTGAGCACATAGCAGGCAGGCATTGCAAATTCAGCAATGATATGCTAGTTCATCCGTGCCGTGCTCGCACAAGTTTCCTTTTGTGTTACCTGTAATTTCAGATAGCAGATAACAGGTTATGTATATTCAATTCTATTTGTAGACACACATACTTTAGAGAACGAGCGGCCTTGGCTCAGTGGTAGAGTGTTCGCTTAGCATTCGGGAGGTCCTACGATCGATCTCATCGGCCGACCATCCTGGCTGAGGTTTATCCATGGTTTGTATTCAGTCATACCAGGCATATGAATGCCTGGTATGTTACCTAGAACAGGCCCTGGCCGTCTACCTTCGAACAGTCTCCCAGCATGACCCTAAGATGCCTAAAGGCCTTAAAATAACTTCATAATATAATTAAAATAGAGTTGAAGGCACTATTCTTCGATCTGAGGCCTTTCGCAAGCAGGAAGATATGTATAAATGACGAAGACAATATTTGTCTGCTTACACATATTCATAATCTACTTCTTCCTGCTTGAGAAAGATCTCAAAGATCGAAATATAATGGCACCATATCTGATTTAAGTATGTTTGAATTTGTATTTATGGCCTTTAGGCATCTGAGGCTCAGAACGGGATAGGGGAGGGGAAAGGATTCGGGAAGATGTTGTGCAGGGCCTTTGTTAAAGGTGCCATCCCGGCATTTGCCTGGTGTAACTGAGGGAATAACTTGGAAAAACCTGCCAGGATGATCGGCCGCTGGGATCGAACTCAGACCTCCCGAACGCTACGGCAAGCTCTACCACTTAGCTACGGGGTCTCGGTGACTTAATTATGTGTTTGATCTAGAGGCTGTTCTAGGAACTATATTCCTTCTTGCATCTGTGATACGTTCATGCTATTACGATGACTTTGTATTGTCGAAATCTATACTGATTTTTCACTGTTTTAAATGTTAACCATTGTAGATTTATTCATAAGACGACGTAAATTCATTCAGAAAGCGACGTAAATAATAAGTTCCTTTCTTCTCTATTCTAATCTTATTTTTTATGTATAGATTATAACCGTGAAATTGCTAAATAGTATGTTAGGAAACCTGAAAAATTCAAGGAAATTTCTCTGATTACATGATTGGGAACCCTTACTTGGATTTCTTTTCTGCTAGAGATTGCTTATGACTTCCTCGTTTCATATTTACAGTTACAATTTAATGTCCATGCACAACAGGACTTTGTTTTTTTTTAAGGAAGTTAATAGTTCCTTGACCAAGAAACCGTAACTCAGTTGGTAGAGCTTTGAATTCACATTCGGTATATGAGTTTCTTTTGTAGTTTTCCTCAGCCACACCAGATAAATGTCGGGATGGAACCTACAACTTATGACCTGGCCGAATTCTTGCCCTCTGTCCCAGTCTAATCGGAAAAATTGTTTCAGATCCCACTATAAACAGTAGTTACTGTCCTGCACGGCTTGATTTCTTAACCGGTGTGTTGCAAAATATTCGGACATATACCGCGAAATCATCTCACCTCATCTATAGCAATAGTCCTATTTGGTTCAACCTGATGAGAGTATATAGTCAAGTTCTTGATTTCGTTAATTTTCTACTTCAGTATATTTGTCCTTTTCTTTACGGTGTGACTTATTTCTGTTCAACGTGACTTATGTGGAATTTAAATTTAAATAAACTTAAATGTATTATAAATCTAATTATTGATATCGGTATTACACACTGTTCGTTGCTTAGTTATTCTTTTTTCGTTTTTTCAGAAACTGTGCAGTAGGACAATGGCAAGGCAACTTATGTGGATATTTCAACCGAACTGTGTAGGGAGAGCTTGTGGACAAGGTTCAAATTCATTATAGTGAAAGTGCCCGTGAAGATGGCGAAGATGAAGAAAAGCATAAGGGAAAATATCCGTCAAATATTTATTTTTCTTTTATTATATCTACACACTCTTTGGGAATGTGAAGGTTTATAAAATTAAAAAATAATTTTTTAAGGAGTACTGTCTTAAATAAGACATGAACGCTTATGATGGTGCAAAAAAGGATAATAGCCCTCCAGTGTTTTTTTCTGGTGTAGAACATAAAAAAGGAATTTATTTTTTATACAAAATATTCAGTAAATCATATATAATTAATTTCGATAAAGTTATTATTTGAGTTACTGACACTTTTAGTGACCCTTTAATATGGAATACAATCATTGACTGCAGTAATTATCATCATGTGGCTACCAGTGTTCTTTAGTCAACTTGTTAACGTTGCATATTTCTGAGTGGCAATGGGTAGGTACGTGGGCTCGAACCCCGTGGTCGACCATCCCGACAGGTTTAATTCCTGTAGTTTAGTTCGGATATTTTCAAATGCGTAGTTCTACAATCATGATTTTGTGCAGTCAGTGATTTACCAGTATTTTAATTAGATCAGAATGCTTGCGTATTTTATGTGTATGTCGCCTAAATAAGTCTTGGTACAACTTCAATCAGTCTACAAATATTAGATTATAAGTCATGGTAAGTAATTTTATGTACTTAGAAAAATGGAGTGGCTTCATGTTCACCGGGCCTTTTTTTTTCAGTTTATAACTTCTACCCTTGCTGTAAGTTATGTCGTACCTATAGTAATTTCATATTCTCCGTCAATTTCTATGGATTTTAGTTTATGTCAACTGATTCACGTGATATATTGTGGGTTTCACGAATCTTACCTTAGGATTTAAATGATCACTAAGTAACGATTTGTTAAATCTTGAAAGAAGATTGGTGAAACGTACAAAATATCATGTGAATGAGTTGAACGAAATTTTGTATACAAACTAGACTCCGTAGAAATTGACGGGGAATATGAAATTACTATAGGTACGACATAACTTACGGCAAGGGTAGACGTTATAGACTGAAAAGAGACGGACATGAAGCCACCTCATTTTCCCGGAACGAAAATTTGCTACAAACATCACGCTGGGATGTCCCATCGACGTTTCTGTGACGTACCATTCTTGTCTCTAAAACGTCTCAATGTCCCGTTGCGACGTCACATCAGAACGTCCCATGGATGTATCCAGGGCGGACATTTAGAGGTCGCAGGGCTGTCCCATTTACGTCGCCGGGCGATTTTGTGATGTCTATGCGACGTGAGCATGTCACGAGTGTTACGTTTTTGCGATGTCTATGCGACCTCGCAATGCTGTTAGGGCAGCTTCACCATTTTTTTCACAATAATAGGTTAACACCGTATTTTTTCAGCCCCACTAAAAATTCAACCCAAAACCGCTCACAATGCAAACTTTAAGAAAAAGGCATCTTTTTAAATTAGTTTCACAACACGCTTTTCCCATACATTAACTATTCTTTTCATTTGTATCAATAATAAATGTTTTACACCGGCGCCAAGCATTGAGTAATAAGTCTTGAGCTATAATACATAAGTAAAGTACTAACACTATTGTACGATATACACTTGTACTAATAGTCATATACACTGCTTTACATACCATGTTCTCAATGTTGATCTTTTGATAATAGGGCGCCTTGTATATATGTCCATTTATATTAAGTAATATAGTCCTGACACAAACTTTGATTTTCCCTTGTTTCCGGTATCATGCGACTGTATATATATGTTAAACAGTTCGTCTATATTTTTACGGTCCTCAAATGCTTCCTTTGTACGCTCGCAAAATATGTTTTTGACTCTAAAGGGTACCATCGTCCATTTACAAAGCCAAAACACTCATGTTCACTCCTTTTACTCTTTGACCAAAAATAGCCTCGACACATTTGCCACATTAGCGGCCGCCAAACAATAATCGCACGCCAAATAAAAATTGATCCACCCACTGTGTACTACACCTACAAGGTACTCTCCTCCATTTTAGCTGCTAGTGTTGGTGATAGTGCTTCATCCACAGGTTCAAATTCACACATGGCTGTGTATACACTGATGGTTTATAAAACAAACCAAGACATATATTCAACAACATATGGCTGCGCGCACAGTAAGTTTCCATACTTGTAAAGTGACGTCGTCTTATGTTTTTTTTAAAAAACAACCATATCATACGTTTACCCAACTTTTTCGCTTCTCTTTTTATACACCATATATTTGTTTCGATCGTATGATCCCATATCCATTTTTTTGAAACTATTCCCCCATTATAATCCCTCCCCATGATAATGCACGTGCACATTGTTTATAGAAAAGTATATTGTTACACACAGACTTGGTTTTTTAACCCACTTTTTAAAAAAATCATTTATTTATGCTTCTGTTGGTTCGTTCTTTTCTTCAACATCGGTAGTGTTTTCTCAACAATGTAATTCATACAGCGTACATTAAACTTGCATTAACTACCAGTCGCCATTTTACATTTGGCATTTATCGGTTTTACTGTTTTCAAATCACAGTAGTCTTATGTTATTTCAATCATCAAGTACAGCGTAATCAGTACCTATCAACAATCTGTACTTGTCATTAGTTACTCTCGTTTACGTTAAACAAAACCGGCCTTCAGTACATTGCCATATCTTTAAATAAAGTGGTGCGCGTCCAGCCTAAAGGACCATGGTTTACGTGAGATTTTTTTTAAATTCAAAATGTTACTGTTCGTGCTTGTGGGCTCTATTTATAAAACTACCTATAACCAACAGTCTCCATTGTTCCCATGGGGTATATCCATTGTTTATGTCTGTTTCTTACACTAGAAAGAATGGTATCCGTAGTAGCTAGGGCCTGTGTTTTTACATTTATACCGTTAGTTTGCGTACTTTTTATATTGGTGTTTTCGTATTCCAAAACTTTCGGCTTTTGCCATTAACAGATGTGGTTTACATTTACAAACCCAATTTAATAGTATGCACTCATGTTATTTACTTTTCCTCACGACTAGCCTCGGACAAATGTGTCCCATTTTCACATTTTACCTAACTAGCCATATAACCATCGTTCTTGTAAAACAATATTTCGTTCACTTAACGTGGTCCACACATTCCTCGATTATTCCTCGTATACTTTCTATATTCAATCCTATCACAATAACAAATCGTATTTATCCTAACAACAAACTAATCCTATTAGTACTACCACCACTTATCAACTTTTATTTTATTTCTCATATTATGTCCATTTGTTCACCATTCCATGTTCAATTTAAACAATCAAACAAACAAATTAACAAATATTAAAAATCAAATACAAATATAAATACAGCAACACACTTACGTCACATGTAGTATATTCTATTCTGTGGCCAGCCTTGTCCCATACATCTAAACCCCGTTTTTATTTTTTACAGTAACACAACATTCACATAAAGAAAAAAACTATAGCTACCTTCCAGTCAGCCAGCAACAAAACAAATTACTGTCCTCTATCCTATACATACTATCCCCATATTTATACGTATTGCCAAGTAATCTCATACGTATTGTCATTATCTTCCATTTCCAAATACACAGTACGTCGCTCTATTAACCGCGTTCTTATTTCATCCTATTGTTCAACACAAATACATAGTCAAGGCCATGAGTGTCCTCGCAGTGTCCCACATTTTATCATTCCTATTTCACTGTCCAAAGTTGCCATGTCTCAGACGGTAGCTCATCTAAGTACAAATCCGACGGTCCAGGTTGAAATCCCGGTCATCACACTACATACTTTTCTCATAGTGTTCCCATGCCTCCCAATTTCAGGTGCACTCAGCCTCCTATCAAATTCAGTACCACAGTGTCCTTTGCATTCTTGCAGGACCTTGCAAAAAGTAAAGGCGGTCGAGCGTGGGACTGACCACCCCACCTCACTTCGTACCATAGGCCAAAAAATGTGGGGCGCTACCTCCACATCCCCTTTGCACCGTTCACGGCGCGTGCGTATCGCACAGCAAATAGCTTTACTTACGTCATGTAATACTCATAAACAAAAAACACACAAACTATTAAGTTGCTTTCCAATGAGCTCAAATCTGTTTCCCAGCATTTCCTTTGTTTTTTCATACATAAGCACTGTCTCGGTACTTATAAATAGCGTATTCCTTTTTTCTGACTATAAGCCATCCTAAACTAGCAAGTAAAGCCCAAAACAACACATCTATTTATTAATTCAATCAAAGGCGATTCCTTACAGTAATATTTCTACAATACTATAACAGCAATCTTTCGCCATTACAGGCATATTCTACGTGCTTTCACACAAGTCCATAACAGTACCATATCATCTAACAAAATACTAAAACACATTCAACCATCTCATCTACCACATTTCCCATCATTTTGTGTGCTTTTCCATACAAACTCGTCCGCGCTCTATCAATACAAATATTCAAAACCTTCGTATTAACCGGTCCTACGTTCGATTCCCGATACCTAAATAATACATTCCTCGTACTTACCAAAATCCAATTTCAAAAATGTTATTTCATCAATATGTGTAATTTTTTAAACCCAGCAAGCTAGCATACAACTTTCGCATAACAGCAATGTATACGTCAATTTCATTCAATCATGTAATCCTATGTTCAACTCCCGCTTATACCAATGTCCTTTCAAGCCTATATTAGTCTGTTCGTTCATACAGTACAGAAGCATTTTACGACTTTTTTTCTGTGATTTAAATCTCATGTAACAATCTTCGTCTTCGTGTATCAAATGTTATAGCAACAATAAGCTTTGTTCATCTCACTTCCAGCGTCTAAGGTTCTTTTCCCTCCCTTCTAGTCTGTCTCGTAATGCAACTTCATTGGTATGCCGACTGTATCCCGTCATCTATTTAATTTTTTTTCTGCATAATCAGTTCGTCTATATGCAGTGTCTACCTGCCCAATTCTTGTTCAACACCACAAAAAAAGAGGTACCATGTTTTGTATATGTGTGCGTGATGATATATATATATATATATATATATATATATATATATATATACTCTGTCATATTTCTTATTACGAACGCCGTGATGATTCTCCCTCATTTGCATAAAAGTACCGACAACTACGGAATACCTCTACTGTCTCCCTTACTTCTACAATGTTTAGTAATGTATTGCTAATGTTTTAAACGTTGCTCAGTAGGTGGTGTTACTGTAGTTACTATTTCTAAAGGCCATACTGTAAACAATAGCGATAATTCTGGAATCTCAGTTTGTAATCAATGATTACTGCTAACGATTTCTACGAATTACGACTAAAACATCTTCCTCTACATTCAAGGATAACACAATAGTATTGTCCTCGAATGTATTGGAAGATGTTTGAGTCATAATTATTTGCTAAAGCTTACACTACCAAGCTATATAAAGTAGTAGTTGTATACTAATAGTGAAACCAGGTTTCAACAGACCACCTCAAGCCAACAAAAATAGAATCTTACCTACTGGAAACGGACTTATTATCCAATCACCAGACATTAATCTTGCAAAACTATATAAAACAAATACACCTTTGAGAATTTTTGATCACGTTCTAAACTCACTCATTTGGACAATAACAAGCCGCCTCGTGAACCACCACCATGTCGACCACCAATGCTGTCTGTAGTAATCACGAGAGTAGAACTAGACATCACTGATACAAACGCCGAAGAGGAATTGAAATTGGAAGGACACATCATACCTGAAGTCGTACCGTAACTACTTCCAAAAATTGATCTTCTTGTTTACTAACTTTTCAAGAAATAATTTACACATCCATATATTACCTTGATATATATATATATATATTTCATGAAATTCTATACAAGTAAATAAACATACATGCTTTAGTCTCATGCAAGACTAATGTTAGTATTCCCGTTTTATAAATTATATATAGCCATTTTTAACAACCGGCCAATCAACATAGCATCACAACATCTGAACAAACAATGAACGTTAAAACACAATATTATTATGTTTTCACTGTTGATTCTTTTATAATGTATTTAACAAAAAAAAGTTATATATTTTAAATCTTATAACAATGGATTTGAAACTATATTTTAGATACTTTCTCTCTCAATACTGCAATAGCTATTGAGCACTGCAATAACTACTGCTTCCTGTTCATCCTAGTTGTTCCTAGCATGTATATCTCCATTGTTCCTAGTTGTTCCTAACCTTTGAGTCGTTTGCGCATTCAATGTCCGAGTTTCACAGCCGTACATCATCACAGGTAAGTCACATTGATTATAAATTTACGCTTGAGACACATTGGTAGTTTGCTTTTGAAAATAAAGTGTAGTCTTGAAAACGAACTCCACGCCATATTATATCTTCTATTTTTTTTCATCAATCAATTTGAGATTAGAAGTTTTGAGCTGGCCAAGCTAAACATACTCATCAACTGTGCCTATTGTCTCTCCGCAAATCTTTATTTCCTTCTTTGCAGTATGTTGATTTACATTACTTTTGTTTTATTTAAATTCATTTTAAGTCCTATTTTCGAACTCTCATTACACAGCTCTTCCATCTCGGTTTGTAGTTCTTCTGCACTCGAAGCAAACAGGATTATACCATCAGCGAATCGTAAGTGACGAAAATATTCGCCATTCCTACTTCATTCCAGTCTAAATTTTGGAACACTCTCTCCAGGACAGCAGAAAACAGTTTTTTAGAAATTGAATCCCCTTGCCTTACTCCTTTTCCAACTTTAAATTTGTCACTTTCTTGATGTAGTCTAATGACAGATGTAGCAGTCGAGTAAATGCTTCACAGTAACTTCATGTATGCACTTTCGATACCTTGATGTTCAAGTGATTTAAGTACTTCTGCAGAGGAGTACTAATCAAAAGTTTTTTCAGAATCTATGTGTCCCAGACATAGTGGAAGTTCATATTCATTAGTCCTTTCCATAACATGATTAAATGCATATGTTGTCCAATCAGTCAAATCCACCAGAAATCCAACTTGTTCCCTTTCCTGATAAAAATCCAAGTCTCGTTCAATACCATTCAAAATTACTTTGGTGAACATTTTGTATAGAACTGAAAGTAAACCAATTAGTCTGTAGTTTCCGACGCGATCTTTGTCCCCTTTCTTGTACAATAAAATGATTATGTATAATACATTATTCCAACTTGATGGTATTTTTCTCTTCCTCAGGCACATCAAGAAAAAGTTGGCAAATTCCTTTATCATCTTTTCACCTCCCCATCTGTTGTGAGTTAATCTTCTCCTGGCGTTTTTCCGTTCTTCGTCCCTCGAAGTACTTTATCCACTTCTTTCATTACGTCAGGGACTTCTAAATCCTGACTCTTCATCTTTTTCCCAGTAATATAGTCCTCTGTAGAAATTTTCAAATATGTTTATAATTTCCTCCTTATTTCGTGTTACGGTCCCGTCTGGTCTCTTAACAGTTATTATTTGCTCTTTTCTTATCATGAGCTGCTGTTTGGTATTCTTCAGGCTCTTGTTTTCCTCGATTGTATTTCTAACAAGATGCTCGTTGTATCTTTGTACACCTGCTTTTATTTTCTTCCTTACGGTTTTATTTAGTTCTATATACTCAATTTTCTTTACGCAATTTACCTATTCTTTCATTTCCCTCTTTCTCTTCATCAAGAGTCTAGTTTCTACTGAGATTTTGCTGTCTTTTTTTTATGTTTGCAATTTTCTTTGCCGTCTCTCTTACTATCTTAGTTAGTAGTTTATTTTTGCTATTGATGTCTTCTATATCTTCTAACTCTTCCAAGGCGCTGAATTTGTTTCTTAGCCATATCTCGAATGTCTGTCTGTGTTTTCCTAGATTTTCCACAACTAAAATTGGCGAAATTCCACAACAGCATTTCCTTGTTATTCGTTAAAACGTAGTCTATTTCCTTTTTTTCGTCCCATTAGAGCCTTTCCGTGTCCTCTTCCTCTGGGGGCGGTTTCTTGAAAAATGTACTGAAAATGAACAGTGTGTTGGATTCTAAGAATTTGACTAATTTCTCTCCTCTCTTTTCTTTTGACAAAATCAAAATTTCGCTCTTTCATGTCACTGCTTTTGCATTGAAGTCTTCTATTACAATTTTGTAATGCGATTTTCCACTATCCTAAATCTTCTATATCTCTTTGTATACATCTTCGACTTGCTCTTTCGGATGTGACGTTGTTGAAGCATATACTTATATAACTTCCATACTGTATTTCATGTTACCTTTATTACTATTCGTGCGATTCTATGTGAACTTCCTTCAATTACTGTGATCCGTGTCTTCAGGTCTTTATTAATTGTGAAGCCAACGCCTGCCGGTTTTCCATTTTCTGTTCGCTTGAAGTAGAACGTTCGCGCTGACGGCAGCTCCAACTGTTCTTCATTCTTGTTCCACACTTCTGATAGTCCTATGATGTCCCACTTAATCCTCTTATGTTCATTCTCCAATTCCTCTAATTTGTCCTCTCCTGCAAGTGACTGACAGTTGGGAGTTCCCAGGTATAAGTCCGTTCGAGTAGCAGTGTCGGTGTGCTGACAGACTAGGGTACAAACCCGGGCATTTTAAGCCTCTGACTTCCTGCAGGATTGACCTTTGCCGTTGCCAGATGCATTACGTCCTACGCGCAATGATGACCTCCTTACATGTACCATCACGTGTAGACAAAGGACGAGTGCAGACATTTGAGTCCCCACGCTGTCTGCTAATGCGGGTTGGTGAGCAGTTGTTTGCCAAGCATTTGCTTGGGTACTAACAGGCCCCACGACGTGAACGTATGCATTGAACATTAGGCATTTACACCAGCCGCTTACTTAAGCCTTAGCAATAGGAATTAAGGGGGTCTCCTCCCAGTTAGTAACAGAAGCCTTTTGGGGCGATTGTCCCGGTTTTCGCTCCTATTCCGTTTTTATTTCCTTATAGTCTAGGGGCCACCCATAGGTCCCGTTGGAAGGTTGGCGTGTAGAGTTTATTTGCGTATTCTGTTTCGGACATTTAAATGAATAATTTTTGACTTGGGTACGCGGTCGCCATCACGTGCGTTTCCTCAAGAATGGCCGCCATTTCCAATATGGCCGCCATGAAACATTAAATCATATTTTTGATTATGTATCCTTCGCCGTTCCACCTAACGTGATGACATCTATTACAAATGTATTTTTAAAATAACATTTCCTTTTCAACGAGATATGGATCTTTTCTCTATCTTATTAACAACCAAAGTTATACACTAATGTATACCAAAAATCACTAGAATAGTGAGAACTTGTGTACTTGCTATATCCGCAAAGAAACTCTTTACAAAGTAACCTTTCACCGGTACATACTGATGGTGCTGGTTCTAATATTGATATTAGTAGTCAGTTTGCTATGAGAGAAAGGTACTTGCAGTATTCACCATTGGATCAGTTTTTTTTTCAACTCTTTCTCACTGAAGTTGAGCAATTGCTTGAAATGGTTGGTGAAATTACTAAGACGAGAGGAAACATGGAATCCGAATTCGTGGCTAGTGAAGTTAATGTGGAAATTTTAAATGAAGAAGCTAAAACCTCAGCCCAAACTGATCGAGTGGGGTATTTTTGTCGATTTCTACAACCACCCACGGCTGATAAAGATGACGTATCCGGAAATCCATCCTGGAGCTCTTTCAATTCATTGATAACTATGAGACTGCTGCCTAAGACGAATATTGGTTGCACTCCTATTTTACCTCTTCCAGCCACTGATCTCTCCTCTGCATATACAACAGTCCTGAAGTTTCAGGATGCCTTTCATCAAGTTCACCAGCCATTAGGATCATTATGGTGCGATGAAGGAGTGTACAGGCTAGCTAAAGAAAAACAGCTGTGGGAACCAAAGAATTCTAACATATATCTCGGACTGGGTTGATTTCATACATCCAAAGTTGTCATTAATTTCATCGGACTGTGTCTAGAAAACAGTGGCGCAAAAGTGAAATTGATCGAAACCGAAACATTTGGACGAAAGGTAGTGGAAAGCACTCTTACTGATGGTCATTATACACGAACAGTTCGTATGGTTATACTTGCGGAAGCAGTTCCACGTTTTCAGTTTCATCAGTTTTTCAACAGCGACTATTGCAATCAAACGTATTCTGAAGTGTGCGAATTAGTGATATCACTACAACAATCGTGTGCACAAATCCCCAATGCCTTGGAAGAAATCAATAAGGATTTCAACGAATTTGCCGATGAAGGAAGCAAAACATCGCTGATGTTTAGTTACTGTAATGCATTCCTGACTGAAAAATTTCCAATACTTCGTGACCATATTCGGGACGAGAGAGAAGGAAACTGGAAAATGTACCTGTCGGTGTCTCGAAGAGCTATCCCTCTGTTCTTCGCGTATGGCAAAATAAACTATGTCAGGTGGGGATCAGTTTATTTCGATGACTGCATGAAACTCCAGACACTCCATCCAAATATTTATACAGCTTTTCTTGATGGCGAATTCGTTGTCCAGCATTGTGAACGTAAGTTTAGCAGTGTAGCAATGGACCAGGCTTTAGAGCAATTGTATAATAAGCCTGCTAAAGATCACAGCGGAATAATAGGGATAACTCGTCGAAAACAAGCTGTTGCCAGCGAGATCTCATCAAACATGAAAAATCTTTTATAAATCAGTTTCATCAAAAATTGTGTGGCCTCCTAGAAGGTAGCTAGTGCACGCTTCATCATGAACTTTTACCAACAGTCAGTAACAGGGATGAAGAGAATGTCTAGTGAATCGTTCATTACAACGTTGAACGATGGAACCCTTTTGATGAAAAAAAATTCCGAACTATTCAACATAATAACAGAAAAACATTTCGATGAAAAAGACGAGCATCTGAATCTCAATTGCTTAAGGGTAGAGGAAAAAGAATATTCCGCATTCAAACTTGAGGAATTCGTAAACAAATCTAAGAAACTTTTTGATCCCCTCCCCAGGCTAAAAAATTTTACTTCTATCGATCAGAAGAAAACATTCTGTGTTCAAAAAGAAACTGCAGCTGCCCTGCGGATTATTGATGTAATTAGGGAAAGAGGATATTCAATTGATCAGTTACTTCGCTGGGAGCTGACATCTACATCTCTATTTCTAACAAAAGATGGCTTCCTTACCAAATGCTATAAATATGATACAGTACGCAAGTTAGAAAATGAGCTGAAAGAATCAAAGTACACGTATCGTTCCCAGTAATCTCAAATAACCGCCACAGTGTTCGACTTTATGCTTCATGCAAGAACATGCAATGGAAAAAACATCCATGAAGACATTTGGAGATTTTGCTCGCTTAATTATTCAACGTTTTCAATCTTTATCCAGCGAGTCTTCACGGATTGATATCGTGTTTGATATATACAAGGAAGGGAGAATCAAGGCAGCCGAGCGATGCAGAAAAGCAACTACGGATGCAATAGAGATGAGTATTTCAGGACAGAAAACTCCCCTTCCTAAGAATGTGGATGCATTTTGGGCTTCACTATCTAACAAACGCCAATTTAATTAATTCTTTGTTGACTTCCTCACAGAAACAAGCAATGAATTGTCCGACATGTCTGTTTTCCTTATAGGAGTTGGTAGACACGGGGATAAAAGTGGACTTCTAACAAACCACGAAATAACAGATATTGAAGATCTGGTATCGCACGTAGAAGAAGCAGACGAAAGGTTATTTCTTCACAGACACCACGATATTAAGACGTCAGGTGTTCATTGAGTGTTAGTAGTTTCATCTAGTGTCGATGTCTTTGTCTGTGTAGTTTACTATTTCTTCAGGAAATTCCGACCAGCAGGCTTGTGTGAATTGTGGGTTTTCAGTGGAAAGGGCAAAACAACACGATATGTCCTAGTACATCAGTTTTCTGATGTTCTTGATAACAGTGTCAACACAATATGTCTTTCCTACTATACATGCTTTAACTGGATGCGATACAATTGCTAAAATTGGAAGCAAACATTCAGCTCTAAATCAAGCAAAACAGTCTATCTTTCTTCTAAGTGAATTTGGAAAACATGACTTATCAGATACTACGCTGGACAATGCAGAAAGCTTTCTTACCCAAGTCTTGTCACCTAATGTCAACTCACCTTCACATTCATCAGTACCACCAGATGAAAAGATAGGGCTTCCTCTGCTGGTACTAATGAATGCGAAGGATAATTGAATTGTCAGTTTGAAGAAGGAAACACATCCAAAAAGCTGTTTTGTGGGAAATTAACAAAAACTGTATAATATGTTTATTATTTATTGAAAGGAAACAATATTTTTACTGAATATTTAAAATGGTCTTCTGATACTTTCGTACTGCTCACACAGTTTACAAGTACTGTATTTTTTTCCTGTAGAATTAAAAAAAGTTGGTGGATTTGTTTTCTTCTGCAAACTTATGGAAAAACGTCTGCACATTTTTAAGTGCTGAGCTTAATAGTATGTAATGAATGAGCTTAAAAAATATAAAACTATCGTATGTAATTATCGGAGTTTGGATTTACTGGTGGCGAAGAAACAGTACATCAAAACACAATTAAATCAGAAAAGTATAAAGCGGTGGGTAGGGAGAAGCGTAATTGTTTCATGCTGAATTAGTATAATAACTTGCGACCAGCGACAGGAAGAGCTGAGCCATCCTCGCGCATGCGCATTACTCCTTGACTGTAAATAGTACTTCCAAACAACTGCATCCAGTTGGCAATTTAGCGTATTGGTAGCATGTTCGAAAACTAATGCAAATGACCCTGGATCGAGACCTGGTGTATTCTGTTTTCTTAATGAAAATAACGGTTCTCTTTTTTTCATATGTATAAATGAATTAGGAAATTTAATAAGATTAGTGAACAAACGCATTTGGAGATTAGTTAAATCAGGTACGGTATTTTTTTTATTGCACGCACGATTAACTCGTGTTTTCACAATGCGCTCTTCCTGTCGCTAGTCAGAAGTGCCCTGTAGTAGTGTCTCAAATACAAGGAACTCCTATTACGGCGGGATCATTCTCGCACAGGCGCATTACTCCTTCACCGTAAATGAGACTGACAATTATATATATATAAACGCATTGAGCTCCTGCGTAGCCTAGTCGGTAGCGCGCTCGACTTCAGTGCGAGCGGTCCCGGGTTCGATTCCAGTGTTGACCCAGCATCGTGAGGACAATTGAGTAGCTGCTGTGCATAAAATAAGTGGCGATCATAGTGAGAGCTCTCCTCTCCCAAGCTGTCTGGTCAGCGTGGGAGCAGTAGACCAACTCCTCCCTTCGGGGAGAGGCCTCATCCAGTAGTGGATTGAATATGGCTGGGATTTATTATTATTATTATATAAACGCATTAGGAAATTTAATAAAATTAGTGACCAAGGGCACGTAGAAGTTTGGTAAAGTGTATGGTGTTCTCTTTTATTGCACAAGCGACTGAATCGTGTTTTCTCAGACATTCAAAAATAGTCCTTCTTGCTTTGAGACTCTAGTGGCCTTGTTCCCTTCTTCAAACTGACTAATGTTTCCAAGGCCAGATAAATCATTCTAATCAAACTAGCTATCGTTCTTTTCTTCTACCTTATGATAAGAGGGTATAAATTGAGGTGCGTTTTTAGTTAAAGAAACTAATTTCGATTTTTTAGCGTTTGTTCACTTCTTCAAATTGCTGGTTTATTTTTTCTAAACTATGTGAATTTTATGGACTGTTTAATGTGCTTACTGTTTTCACTGCCTCAAAGGAAGAAAAAAGTCTAATCGCAAACCAGAGCTTTCCTTCGAAATTAGAAAATAAAAAGGAGTTTCTCTTAAAAACTAAAAAAAGAACTTTAGGTGAAGGAGTACCGAACCTGGGACCACTGAATCCCAAGTCCAATGCCTTACCCATTTTTTTACCATTTTATTAAATCTGAATTGGACTACAGAATCAGAATAAACGGAAAATATTACAAACAACGTTAAATGCAAATAAAGTTATAAAACAAATTAAACAATAACATTTCAAAATAACCTATTTAAAATATAAATAAAAGATGAACCATTTTAAAAATAAAAACTTGCGATGAATTGGTATCGAACCCGGGACAACTGTATTACAACACCAATTCCTTATCCATTACTCCACGTAGCCAACTTTCACCAAATGCTTTCTGAGAGCTCTTAATATCAATTCCGTACACGAGTAACAGACGATACTAATTACGTAGTGTTCACACGTCATGGTTATCCTCTCTGCAGACAAGTCTCTGCCATTTTGTTCCGTTCTCCCAGCAGTTCTGTTTGTTTAGAAAACAGGACACAATGCGTTTTACCATTAACAAGCTTCGGAGAAAATAGCAGCTAAGCCAGTAACTGTTATTTTTCATCGGTTGTAGCAGTCATAGTAATTTATCCCATGTAGCAGTGAAAAATAGCTGCTACGCTAGTTTTGCCCATCTCTATTTCGCACCTGTTTTTGAAGGCTTTACTGGTGTTTTTTGCTTTCTTTGTGTATTGTATAGATGCGCCATCCCTTCCAGATATCAAATCCGGCAAAAAAGTAGATTTTCACATTTTTGGCGTTTATTGCCTTCTTCGAACTGCCGATTCAATTGTCTCCCACATCCCCCGGTTTACGTCTTCACATAAAACGAGCATTCATGCAGAGTTGTCGCTGGTATCACATCCTGAATAATGTTGCCGAACTTGACCCTCTTGGATATGGTTACATTGAAGGGGAAAATATGATTCCTTTGATCATTGAGCAAAATCTGCCTGACGATAATCCTCACCAGTGTTCCTGCAAGAAGTGTGCAAAAGCGCTTGTCTGTTCTTGCCGGATAAATGGCATCTCGTGTTCCTGATTCTGTGTCTGTGGCAGTGCCGTGGACTGTCACAACCCTTGGACGAAGATATAATCACAAGGTTGTGTATCCGTGGAGTTAGGTTATACACATCATGTTAGACGGTATCTTTGAGCAAACAAGTGTATTGATAATGAGATACATTAACTTTGTCTAGATCATGTAAGTTTTCGTATATACTGCATTTTTAAAACAATTAATTTGCAAGCCCAACGTGGTTTATTTATATTGTATTTATCTTGCTAGTCTCAACGTTGTTGTAAAAAGATAAATATTAGAATATCCTAGGATATCTTTTGAAACTAGTATAGTGCATAAATGATTTAGAGCTTAACGTAAAGCTGACCACCTTGCTTACATTTTATCTCAGAATAAAAATTGTTGCTATTGCCACCTGAAACAAGATAAATGCAAGTAAATGTCATGAGCGCACAGTTTTGTAGTGCTTTTTTGTATACATGGGTGTGTAACTTTGGTTGTTGATAAAATAATAAAAAAATATATATCTATATTTCGTTGGTGCAACGGGAAAGGGTACAGAATCAAAAATATGATTTAATGTTTCGCATGACGACCATATTGGAAATGGCGGTCATTTTTGCGGTCACCCAAGCCAAAAGATATTCATTTACATGTAATAAACAAAATCCGCAAAGAAACTTTCTGTACGCCAACCTTCCAACGGGACCTATGACCGACCCCCGCACTATTAATATTGCTCCCCCTTGATAAAATTATACAACAATATCCGATTCAGACATGGTGTTTCTAATTTTTTGGGCTACTATTAAGTTGTTTATAGACATTGCATAGTTTGGAAAATTTTGTGACAGATGGATTATGAAGAATTGTTTTATTATTATTATTATTTAATTTTTTTAAGTGTATTGAAACTTTCATCACATTATTTATAAAAGCGTTTTTATATTTTTTTCTAGTAAATTAAATGTAAAATGAAGGTTGTCGAGAGAAAACTTGGTAAGTTAATTTCTAGCTATTTTGTGCTGTATATCACATTCTATTGGGAAAATTGAAACAATGAAACTGTCAAAGTACGAAGGGAAACAACTCATAATTGACCACAGGAAAGAATATTACATAAAAAGGGGCGAAGAAATTCAAACTTGATTTTCTCAATAAACCTGTTTTGTAACTTACCTTGTTTTTCTCCCGACAAGCTTTAAAAAGTAAATTTTGATATGGAATTAGAGAGAGAATGAAATTCTGAAAGTGTAGACATGCTTTCAAGTTATATTTGGATTTTATGGCTGTCTATATTTATTTATTTATTTTTCTTTATATTATGCTTATTACTGGTACTACGAAGGGGCTGTGCTTCATTAGTAACTCTGTATAAGTCTGTTGTATTCTTTTTAATAAATACATAAATTAGATTATACAAATAAATAATTTACTTTTTCTCTTTCCCCAGTGCATAAACACAACTTTCGCTGCAAACAGGAAGTCCTAGTTGTTCCCTTCACTTCCTAGATGCATAGTGAATATCACTTTGCATTGTAGGGAAAACAAGCGTCCCAATCAGGTCACGTTTTTCAGGTTTAAATCTGAATAACGATAATATTAACTGCGAATTGGCAGTTTGGATTATACATAACTCTGGAATTCTATGGTAATAATTCTTCTTTGACCATAATTTTTCTAAACGCAATTATTTCACTATGCACGATTATATTATAAGTTTACGTAAATGCTTACTGTAATGCAAAGGATACAAATCTCTTTGTCCCTTTGAATAATAAGTTGCTGAAGTCTCTCAAATGTTTCTCCCTTAGGAATAAAATCCTTAATCATCTCGTTTTGTTCTTTATCCTGGTATTTCTGCCTCAGCAATTGAAAGCACAGTTGTATTTTTCTCACGTCACAAGGCAGCTGTATTTCAGATAAATCAGGTGATATCAAGAAGTTTTCAACTAATTTCTTACACTCAACTATTTCTTCGCTATTAAGTTCTTCTTTAGGCTACAATAAATAATTTATTTTATATAACATATTTTACAATATTATATCTCTTCAATATTCTACAATATTATATATATTCTACAATATCCTCTTCTTCCGATTTGTGTGACCCGTACACTAGGCCTGCTGAGACTAGGCATACTTCAACGATGCTTTTGTTGGTCATAACAAGCCTTGTGTGTCAAAGTTGCTAATGAATATCTTCAGGGAGGTGTTAATGAAATTCCCCGGTACTCACAACGGTCATTATTATTTTTATTAATTTTGGGTAATGTAGTGTGCAGTACGAAGGACAACCTGGTCTCAAATCCTATCTTTCTTGCCTAGAGATTCGAAATATCTCAATCTTTGGGTTAGCGCAAAGATCATTTGAACTCAACTTAATACTTTATTTTGTTACTTTAATTCAAAACCATTGAATTAGGCTGCTATTATCTCAGGCACCAGCTAACCATTATTAATGATAGAAAGATAGAATCCTTCAGGCTTGCGTTCCTAGCACTTCTTATTCACCTTCCCCCACTGACATTCCTAACGGTAACTTGGTTCAATCCCCAGCCAACCAAACGGGTTCGGTTGATAGTTCTACTCGTTACCAAGTTTAACCTCTTGCTTCAACCCGCCCTATGAGAGTTTGTTTCTGTTTATCTCAATGTATCTCTAGAAAGAATTAGTCCAAATGCGTGAGCAATCAAATAAATAAAATACGGAGATTCAGTTTGGAAATTAGAATAATACAGATTTGTTTATTTACAAAAATAGTTGAGTAGATAATCGATAATTCAAACTGCCGCCTAGTTGATGATTCAGCCGTTTACTAATTACTAGTTTAATTAAAGCTTAGCCCTGGGCCCCTGCTCAATCCCTCATGTTATCACGGCCCAGCCGATCGTCCCTGAGATTTGCTTTCTCGTGGGACTCGAACTCAGAACCTCAAACTCCGCTGAGTTTACTTTACAAGTTTGCTAAGGTAGCTAGCCTCATCGATACAGACGGTATCCCATTGCAACATGAACCAATAACGCTGGCTAAATACGGAAGTCATCCAGCCAATCAAGGGAATATTCCTGAAGTTACTTTATCCAGTTCACTTGCATTTGCGCAGCGATAAAAGCTTTGCAAACACACCCTTCCCTTAATTTCTTCAGAGCAAAGTTATCCAAACCCCCTATTTTTCACTCGATTTCCCAGAGATGGAAATTTAACAACCAACAATGTCCTTTACTTTAAGTTACTGGAGAAACACTTTTCTCCAGTAAAAGAAAACCTAAAAGTTCCTTATTGTTTATTAATTGAAACAATCACCAATAATGAAATTACAGCCTCTATTAAAATTTAAAATCCACGAAATCAAGTGGCCCTGATATGATTCCTACATATATTTTTAAAGGATGTGCAGACGTATTAATAACACCTCTCTCACATATTTAATCTTATTTTAATAACGTCTACTTTCCCCACAATATGGAAAACTAGCAAGGTGCGTCCAATACTTAAGAAAAGTAACCCAGATAAAACTGAAAATTACGGCCAATATCTCTCATACCCGCTCCTGCCAAAATATTTGAACATATAATTTATAGTAGAATTTACAAACACGTTAAAACATATATTTCGACATGTCAACATGGTTTTTATTCTTGACGTTCCACGGTAATAAATTTAGTAAATTTCGTTCAAAATGTATCAGATTCTCTTAATAATAAATCTACAGTGGACGCTATATACACAGATTTTGCAAAGGCCTTTGATAGACTGGACCATAACATATTACTTATGTTAATATCAAATATAGGGTTTTCACATAAATTAATGTTGTTAATTTGTTCTTCTTTGCAAGGTAGGAAACAGTATGTAGCATTTAGTCAAGTTAATTCTACAGTGTATGACATTACTTCAGGCATACCCAAGGATCTAATCTCAGACCATTATTATTATTACTATTTGTAAATGATCTGCCTGCTGTTATCACGTATTCAAGATGCCTTTTATATGCAGATGATATGAAAATCTATAAAGAGATCAAAGATGATAAAGATAAATTATTGCTGCGATCAGATCTGGATAGTTGTCACAAATGGAACATTGAAAATAGGTTGGCTTTTAATATTAATAAATATGTATCTATTACGTTTTCTAGAAAGAGCTATAATTATCACTACGAGTATAATATTGATAATATTGTAATACGGAATGTTAGTTACGTAAACGATTTAGGAGTACTTGTGAATAGTAAATTATGTTTCACACCACATATAGAAAATATTGCCAATGAAGGATATAAGGCATTGGGCTTCTTAAAAAGAAATACAAGGGAATTTAGAACGACAAAGGCTTGTGTCACTCTGTTTAATAGTATTGTTCGTAGTAAACTGGAATATGCATCTATTGTATGGTCACCTTATTATAAACAGTACGATAAAAAAATTGAGCGCATTCAAATAAAAGTTTTTAAGATATTTGTATTACAAAACAATTAATAATAGTTTCACTCAAGCAAGTATATCATACAATGAGTTATTAAATATATTTGATTATTCTTTGTTATCGGTAAGGCGTACTATTACTTTAATGGCTTTCTTATTTAAGTTGATAAACGGTAGCATAGATGAACAAGAACTTGTGAGCCAACTAAGTTTCAATGTTAAACATACAAACCTTCGAATGAGAACTTCATTTTATATCACATTTTATATCATTTTATATCATTTCATTTTATATCACAAGTAGAACTGAATCATTTCTCAATTCACCTTTAATTAGAATGTGTGGAACTTATAATAATTTGTCAAAAAACAATACTGAATTATATTTTTCACCCTCTTACTCACTGTATTATTAAATCTGTTATAAGCAAATAGAAGAATCATTAATAATTATGTACATATTATGATGTAATATTAAAACTTGCACAACTATGTGTAATGTAAATTAAGTAGCAATGACAACATTTTATTTCCTTAATATATATAACGTTTTCCTTGTAGTATATAAATGTATAATGTATTTTTATTTGTGTTTCATTTGTGCCTATAAGACAAATCTCACATATTCAAGTGTATCAGGGACATAACTTTTTTCGTTTTCTTCGCTGCCTTTTTTGCTTTGTATTTTAAATATTATCTGCGCTGTAGTGTCTTATATGATGTAATGGAACATATGTAAGCCTATTGTAATAGGGACTAATATCCTGTAATAGGTACCAAATAAATATTCTCTTATAATAACATTATAATCATTTCTGCGAAACTTACTCTTCGAGATTGAGACTGACTTGAAATGTAAATTATCGAGTACCGAGAATTTACTTAGTTTCCCTTCAACACATTTAACAATTACACAATTATTGGAAACACTTCATATTTACCAATCTCTGCTTTCTTTCCTCTCACCTGCCCACCTTCCGAACGGAGGGCGCGCTTCTCCTCAGCCACTTCATCTCGGAGTAAGCGAGCGCTGTAATGCCATAAAAGCAAAGAAAAAATAAACACGAAAAGCATAAAAGGACTTACTTCGCATCTCTATTTATTAACTAACATTCCCCCGCCTCTCGGAGTTAGTTTCAAAGCTTAACCAAGGAACAAATTCCGCTTCTCTACAAAAAGCAAAAAAAAAAAAAACAACGAAGCCTTGCATTCCGCGTCGCAGAGAAGAAGCGAAGTGAGCGTTAAAGGAAAAAAATATTTCTATTCTCTTCAAAATCAAAATCAAACCCCTCTCTCTCCCCGCTGAATTTACACGCAGCGAAATACGAAAAGTTGAAAAAAAAATAAACAGTATTTCGTCCTCCCTCTGAAACATATAAGCGACGATTTATCCCAAATTTGAATATTAATTAACATGTCCTTTAATTACTTAGTAACAATTACGTAATATTTGAAAACGGCTGAATCATTTTTTCGGACTGCTGAAATGGAACACAAGATTAAATAACACACATTTCAAATATATCAAAGTTAAATTTATCTCTGATTAACTTCAGATTTTTTCTATAAATTGCAAAATTCTTTGAATCAATTTCTCCCATATTATAAATAGATGAGATGGACTTCTTAACACCGGCAAGACCCTAACGCTACCAGAAGTAGTGAAAGTGGATCAAGTTGTCTTCTTTATTGGGTAACGTTATGCGTCCAAGAGAAAAGTGCCATCGAGGGGCCACCCAGGAATTCCCGGTCAGGTCAGTCCGTCTCTGATTACATCTGTTGCACAAAATATTCACCACCCAACTTTACTTAACTATTTTAGCCAAACGTTAACAATGACACAGATTCATCTGAATAGTAAACTTGGTATAATTTTGTTTTGATTGCTGTAAACACACTCTTGCTACATCGTCGAATGCAACGATTTGTATCGTGCTTCGCGTTCTATCAACAATAATCCATCCTCATATTATCTCTGCTACCCTTCTTTTCATCTCCGAAATTCTGGCAGTTGTAATAAATCTAAATATCCCTTATCGTAAATAAATGTCACTAATTTATCGTCAACACTGGCAGCAAGTAGTTCTGTAGCTTGCCTATTCTATAATTCTGTTTTTATTTTAGTTTTATAATTCGCCAATACATTCTTGCTAACCTCTGCTTATTGTTACAGACACGTTTTTCCTTAACTTAAATCTACAAAGATTCTGTCTCTGATTTTATTGCTAAGATGAAGAGGTTCTCACCTTCCCCCAAAGGAAGAACAAGTGTGATTATCTTTATTATTTCATTATTATGTGATGTGTTACAGTCTAAGAAAATAAAATAACTTTGAAATGATGTTCTTGCTTTAAGACGGAAAAGACAGAAAAGTTTAACAATTCCGTCAGTGCTGTGGAGAGCACCATTTGACATTAAAGATATGAGATACGACGTATAATTGTGTAGGTTGGGCTGAGAAACCTTCGAAAAAGCCGTCATCTGACTTGAATCTCCATCTATCCACCTTCTAACCTCAGCACATAGCGTTAAACACTTAGACTTAGGTCAATAATTGTAGATTGATCCAAGATGCTTTGTCCTATATAAAGAGATAACATGACCTTGGTCATATGAGTTAGAACTCCACAACAGAACTACGTACATCTTTAAACTTACCAGGTTAGACTAGAGCAACTTCATTTTAAAGCAGTTCTCACTGCAGCCAACTTAGATTCAGTCATGAATTTTTATCGCCGTCCCTATCGAATTGGATTGGTTATTGGGACTTAGGAAATATCCGCTTGATCTAAACTTTGTTGCATAGCCTCATAACTCAGATAGTCATAGTTAAATTCTTGTAACTAAGAATTTGTAGTCAACTCTTAACAATGAATTTAACTTGTAAATAAACTTTTAAATTATTTAACCGAAACTTAAAACCCCTTAGCTGATGTACAATCGCTCCCAAGAAACCACTTCATTCCATTCTTCCAAGTGGAATTCAACGTTTGATTCGGAAGTCCAAGTCCAGTTTTGGTTCTAATTATTAACTAACAAAGTTATCCTAGAGACAGTCGATTACTTCTCTTGGTTGTTCAATCTAAACACTTGAGTGGCGTGACAAGAATGCTGGAGGAACACGGTTTCGAACCCCACTGTTACTACTTGCGTTTGGTTACCTCTTTCGTTCTTTACTTTTTAGGTTTTGGTATTTTGCCCCAGGAATATGTACGTACTTTATAACTTACCACCCCAAATTTTAAATTGAGTTGAAGGCGAGAATTTATAGTTGAAAGAACGAAGTTGTTAATTTTAGTTAATTATAAGTACTATACACAGTGCGAGGTCCTAAAGTAAAAGTGTATATAAACGTATCCCCGAAACAAAAAAGCTATTCTCTTTTAGTGCAAATTGATTTTTTCTTTCGAGCTGACTTTTTATTTATTTCTTCGGCAAAAACAGTGAATCATCATGCCGTTTATAATTCATTTTAAGTTTTCTTTATTTAGGGACCCGCATTCCACCCCTGCCTCTTTGCATCCATTGCACAAGACAAGTTGTAGGGACCCGCATTCCACCCCTGCCTCTTTGCATCCATTGCACAAGACAAGTTGCGCACTTTCTGGGACGTGCATCACGAGCAGATATTCGCTCTCCTTGCCTTGCGGCAGGCACGTCCCTAGAGATTCTTGGATGGCCGGAGTTCCGGCATTCCAAAAGGCTCCTGTGTTCCATCAGTCTGAGACTTCTTGGGTTGCGGGACGGGCTTTTGCCAGGCGTCCAGAATGTTCTCCTAGCCTTAATATAATATATGGACTTTTGCATGGGGGGAACCCTTTCTACTTATATCCTATTTATTTAGAAAAACAACAAAGAAACATAAAGGACATAACATTTAAGGAGTCGAACAAGGGGACAAGGACAGTACAAAGACAAAACAGGACAACACATAACTTTAGCTGCTTCTTCTTATGGCTTCTTCTTCTTCCTGTAACAAGATAAAAGAAACATAGGATTAGCTGCGCGTGGATGCGTTGGTAAATCCACAAAGATTTTTTCGCTATCCCATTCCTGGTATTAACTGCATCTTCTTCTTGTCACAGGTTACTCCTTCTGCAGTCTCGTTTCCATTATTCCACACTTTGCACAAAATTTCACTTTACTCACACACTCTCTCCTCACTCATTCTACTAGTTCCATCTAGCCGTTTTGCATCCGGGTTCTAGAAGATCAGCGTTTTGCACAATTATTAATTATTATCTTTCCTTACTCGCTGTATTGTCCATCAGCACCTTTTCTATCCACACACACACACACTTAGAGCGTCTCTTGTGATGGATTCCGCCTCAAGGCGCTAGTTCTGCTGGGTTCCAGCAGACACAGTTATTCTAATTATGTTCACATTTTTAATTTATTTCACTTCACATTTAAGTCCTGTTTCTTAATAGACGCGGTTGTCACGGCGCGGCTGCGCGGTCACGATTCCCCACCAGCTTACTTTTAAAGCTGTTGCATTATTTTCCCTTATCTTGTCTCCTATACGCGGTGGTCCACGCCGTTAATACATTTTCTTTTATAATAGTTAGAAATTCTATCTGTTAGTCCCCTGAGGGCCGCCACCAGTTTCGGAGTTCTCAGAACGTCTGTGACGGGGGTCTCTCCCAGGAGTTCTCTCTCATCACTAACAAGATGCTCAGTTTCTTGGCATCGCATAACGATATGCTCGGGCGTAGCCACCACGGCACAAGTATGACACATATTGTCCTCGACGATGTTCATGTGGTGCAACTTCTGTCGAAAGGGACCGTGACCAGTTAGATATTGCATTAGACCTCCCGTAACTTCCAGTTGCATATCCAATCGTTTCACCATGCTCGAAAAAATAGAGTATAATCTTCTTCCTTTATCGGTTGCGTTTCATTGGTTCTGCCATGCCTCGACCACGATTGAATTGATTTCAGAAACGTTTCCTGCAGGTCTATGTAGGATTTTAATTAATTTATCCTGGTCTTTCTTTTTTAGCCAATACATAGCTCCTAATTTCTTAATTTGAAGATGGAGGGGGGGA
>JAGDQP010021768.1:19185-31328 GCA_022664845.1 Lepisma saccharinum | reverse complement strand
ACAAACATCCATGTGCCAGCCGGAATTCGAACCCGAAACTTTCGCGTTGCTGACTTAGCGCCCCAAACCGCACGACTACCAGTCGGCGTAATTACCCTAAGTTAACAAGTTCGTACTTTGTTACGGTAGAGTAAAATAAGTACAACAGTATGTTGTTTATTTCAACTTTGAGAGGAAGTGGATTGTGGATATCAGATCTGGCGGTTTAAGGGTATGTTATTAGCGAGGGCAGGGTTAATGAAAGCCCGTCTATGGTCTGGTAGTGGCAAGGGAATGAAATAATTCTTTGACCGGTATTTGCGAGGCATCCACCCTTCAAAACAATTTTTTAATAAAAATTTCAACCGCCTGTCATAAATGTTCTCTTAACAGCAAGTGTGTCCCTAAGTCCGTAAATGCAGTCATTCAGCCGCTACATTTGGCTAAACTGAAAACCATCTTGGAAACTGTAAAGATAATACCCCCTTTTTCATCTCCCTCCCTCCATACTTTCAGGTTATTTTCTTGTTAGGACGAAAATCGGCGGTATATGACACAGACAAGTTGAAAAAAAAATGTGCCAAATTGGGCAGAGAGGTGATAGTAATATTTGTTGTTGTACCAAGTAGGAAAGAAAAACATCTTGTGTGCGGAAAGAAGGAAAGAAAACATGGTTCGTCTCTAGTTGACTAGCATTAATAAGCGTGGAAAAGGAGGAACCGGAGCAGGGGTAAACGCTATATCTATTCGACAGATGACAGGTTAAAGCAATAATTTTGATTTTAAAGCTTGAAACAAGACGAGATGGAATTGTTTCCAGTTTCTACAAAGAACAGGAGAGACGAATGGGTATCTAAGCAACGACAAATGATAAGGCTTCCTCCGTGAAGATCTAAGGTTGACTATTTTCCGTTTGCATAAACAAACCAGACAATCATAATCAAAGATAATTTTCAATTTTTCAAATCGGTTCCCCACTAAGGCTTATGAACAGAGACATATGGAGAGAAATATCCATGATCTTGTCATTAGATACAGTCCCGACATTCGTCTGGTGAGAAAAAGGAAAGATATGGAAGCTTTTTTCATAAATCCTGTTCAGGAATGAAGATACTATTTGTTTCTTTGTATTAAAAATTGATTTCAAACGGACGGAGTTACCGTAACTCAGGTCTTTGAATGTTGGCGTAATATTCGATAGATACTGAGTTCAAATCCAGTGGCCAGCCATCTTGACTGATGTTTTCCACGAGTTTTCAGTTTCATAAGGCAAATGCACCTAACAATAAGGCCGTTGCCGCTTCCTCCCTTATATACTTGTTCGAAACCAACCGTATAATTATCAATCAGCTATAATGCCAATCGAAGAACCGTAAGTCCCAAATAATAATAATAAGAAGAAGTAAAAACTACCAAATGGGAAAACATTAACAATACTTTATCTTTTAAGAAACATAATTTTTTGGAATATTTAAGAAATAGTATAATAGTAACGCTCTAACCGTCAGATCTATAGTCTTTTTTCAACATTCAAAATTTATAAAACTTATAAATTACAAAAAAGAAGGCAGAAGAGATGGTTTACTGCACATTTTTTATTTGAGACTTACGAATAGGGTTGAGGACGGAAACGGTTATCCTTATTAGGAAATATTAGGTTCCATCCCGCCATTCGCCAGGCGAGACAGCAAAACCGCGGAAAACCTCAGTCAGGAGGGACATTGCAAATTACGTCCATGAATATGATGTACGTGTTCTGAATGTCTACAGTACACCAGGAGTTGTTCGCATCGAACGTAAGGAGGGACCTCCTAAGGAAGAAGACTCAACGTAATAAAATATAAAATATTGAATACATATAACATGGGTTTAATTAAGTTCACGATTGAACTACCTCCGTATTGAACGAAACAACCTTTTCACTGGGACAGGGACAAAGCGTTCTGCTGCTCAGTTGTTTGTTGTTGGTAATACATTTTTTTCATTTCCGTCTTACTTCAGTTACTTGAACCACTGGCTGAATTTCTTAGAAATTTCCTGCTGACTATAATAATACCAAAAAGAAAACAATACCTTGTTTAATAAAACTGGATGCGCAACAACGGGCATTGTTTAAAAATTTTAGGTGAAAAAAGTACCTTTAATTATTAATTAGATTTTCTTTTCTTACTTTTCTTTCTCTCCTTTTGCGCAATAATGGACACGCATTTCCTTTGCTCCCTGGACCAGGGAATACTTTTGCAATTTTAAAAATCAGTAGTGGATTAGCCACCACTCTGATTAATTATGTGTTTTTTGCATTTGAAAGATTTTCGTTAATAAGTAGCATCCCAGAATTCTACTTTTCAAATATATCAACCCTCAAATACAAAATAAGTTTCGCAAATTCCCTCCCCACCCTTTCCTGGTCTTTTTTATTATCAATTCTTTATGCTTAACAGCTTACATAATACCCCAACTCACAAGCTGATGTTAGTAAAAGTTGGTAACTAGGACGCCAGGTAGTTGGTTTTGGTGAATCTAGAAGTTTGTTTCGGGGTCCGGGTGTCTGTCGCCTTCGGGGGGAGGGCCAGGTATGTCTGGGTGTGAAATTTGCGTTTGCAAAAAAAATCTAATAGCGGAGGAAGGTCCCCTACATGCGTCCGCCACCAGGCCACTTTATTTTTTAGAAACACACCACTGATTATGAAGCTAGCAACGTTGTACTTTAAGTTATGCCATAACAAACGTGCAAAAATATTTAACAAGCAAGAAATAATACGGTAATACGTCAGTAAAGAAAAGCGCTATCAGAGCAACACTCACGTTACTAGAAAAACTGCTTGTGAATAGAAAAAGATGAACCAGTGTACTATACTCTCCCGAAAGTATAGAATCACCCTGTTACGGAACTATGAGAAGCAAGCTTACATCAAGCTTGATGCAAGCTTGCTTCTCATAGTGCCTGGTTGATTCAACCTTGATTTATACTTGTTGATAACAAGGTTACTAATACATGCTTGAATCAAGTTTGATTCAACCTTGTTTCAGTCAACATCGTCCCAAGCTGTTTAATACATGCTTGGTTCAAGTTTGATATACGCTTGATGTCATAGTGCAAGGTTGATTCAACCTTGATTTATACTTGCTGATAACAAGGTTACTATTACATGCTTGAATTAAGCTTGAAGCTTATGAATCATGGTTGATTCCAGCTTGATGAATCAAGCATAATAAGGCTCAGCCTTGATTAATGCTTGAATTTTCCTTGCATTACCCTTGACCTTTCATGCCTACATCAACCTTATATCCTGTAAACTAGAATGATTGAATCAGGCTTGAATCAAGGTTACAGCCTTGCATTTTTAAGCTTGATTCAAGCATGCATCCTCTCAGTTTCTGGGATTGATTTTTCAATTTCCATCAAGCGACGGTCTTCGTAATAATGCATGATACTTTTACCAACGTCCAGTTTATATAGCAAGAGCACAACTGCACAGAAATGTTTAAGTTAAATACACGTCATGACCTACTTTCTAAGCAAAGCTTGCTCCGTCACCATCTGTTACGTGGTAAACACCAAAGAATGCGTAGAAACAAGTTTTAGCACCTTCCTGAGCAAAAAGAGGTGAAAGACAAAAGAAAGCACATTGTCAAACATAACAGTGGGATAAGAATAACACCTGCGTGAATACGGACTTCAAGTTAAGTGGCCACATTGTGTAAAAATAACTTGTCTTAACACTTTCCAAGCATCAAAATAAGCTTCTTCGCTCTCCCTCCGAGCATTGTAGATATAAAAAACTTGATCTATCTTGCTACGCGCCAACTCATTCAAACAAACAACTTGTTAACTCCTCCTGAACACCACAGGTGTGATAAAACACAAACCTTCGCGTTGATCCCATACTCCATTCAAGCGAAAGAAAATTCCTGTAACACCTGTACAATCAAATTCTTAGAAAATCCGTAGCCTGTTGTTACACGTTCCTTTGCATTAAATAATATGTTTCCTCATCGTGAGCACCACAGGTGCTAAACAAGTAAAACTTCGCGTCGACCCTTTGTTAAAGTAATAAAATGTCATTCAATTGGCACCTCGGTCAATCAAGCGGCAGGCATAAAAAGAATTTTTGTAAACATCTGCATCCTCATTTCAGCATGAGGGGGATGCAAAACAACTTGTTCCCCCTCCTGCCGAGCACCTCAGGTGCAAAACACCTTGTTTCCCTCCTCCCGAGCACCTCATGTGCAAAACAAGGAAAAACTACGCGTCGACTCATTTCACAGAAAGAAGTCTGCCCATACGCAGATCCTAACTCCTTAGCACAAAAATTCTAACGATCATCAAATAGTAGGTCCACAGCAGTCGTGGCAAGAGCTTCGCTCCCAGACGATGGGTACCTGGCAATTTTATTACTTTTTAAATTTCTGTTCAAACAAAATTTCTTGTTCAGAAGCTACGTGATAAAGTGCGCGGCAATTGTGCTAGCAAATGCAACAGGTGACTTATGCGTCCACGGTTGTGCGGTAACAGCGACAACAACAGGAGCAAAAACTGCAGCTGTGTCAGCATCAACGCGTGTGTTGCATCTGCATTAGCGATAACAGCGCCGACAGCAGTGACAACGTAAGTGCGGTAACAGCAGCCACGTTTGCGGTAACACCGACGAGGACAGCAGCAACGGCAGCGCCGTAACCATTTGTCTCCGTTCATAAGGAATGTGTGTTCAATCCTCGATATACAATTCCCCGAAAATTGATGAATAAATAATAATTTCCTTACACCAATAAACATCAAAGTCCAAATTAGATAGATATGTCAATGCATTACCTGTAGCATCTCTCCTGAAAGGCCATTTCATATAAAAATAATTCCATTTGTAGCTATACTACTCCACAATTATTTATTATCCATTAATATTGATCAAATTATAATCAAACGTAAGTTAGGATAATATGTAAACATCTAAGATAACCTTCTACTAGAGGGTGCTGTACCTCTAGTCGTTCCTCCACCTGACGTTAACAACCTGCAGCCTATAAAACAAGTCTCAAAACACAACGGCAATTTTTGTATAAAATTCTTACTCTCTGCTTTGACCTATATATTTGTTGTCGGTCATTTTCCCCCTGTTTCTAAACGAAAAGTTCTTTCCCATTTAAAATTTGCAATAAAAATACCTTTACGTTGTATTCAATCTGGATTTTAATGATTGCCTATCCATAAACAAGGGTGCAATAAAAAAACTACCTGCTTTTGAATTAAGACTTTTATGATACCTCATGCCAACTTATCTAATCTATTTTGTTTACAAAACTGTTTCGGATCTTCCAGCTTTACAGCATCAAGCAAACATGAAAGATCATGTCCCCAAGGGTCTGACCATGTGATAAAGAAGATGAAGATTGGGCTAAAGATGTTTCGTTTTAACTTTTAAAATATCTCCGACTATTTTTTGCGAAAGCCCGTTTTGTAAGCGAGTGCTTTGAATAAAGTCAGAAGTATGTTCTTGTTCCAGATTCTAAGAAAAACAAAACAACCAGGCATTGTTAAAGTTTCTCTCGCTAATAACAAATATAATTTCAAACTGTTCTAATTGTCCTCACTTCTTTCATAGTATTAAAGTGAATTTCTGTACCTAGGTACAAAATCAAATTCAAGTTTCCACGTTAGTCTTTTAGTAAAAGTTTTTTATCTTCATATAAAGGTCAATCGACTAACAATTGTGATCACGTTTAAGACAAATCGATGTTGTATATTTTAGGTTGTGCGTCTAACACTACGAGTGTAACTTTGATCGGTGCATGCGCTTGGAAATCAAATTGTAGAATTACATTCATGTTAGATAATTTAAAATGTTCGTTCAATAAAATAACAATTTTTGTATTATCATCCTCTGCTATCACTGGTGTACAATCTCTTGAAAATAATGACGCAGGTACCGTGTACATGAAAAGTTAACCTAATAAAATTCAGAGTGTCTAAACAATGCATGTAGTTGTTTATGTCTAAAGTCTAGGTAAAATTAATCATAGCGCATACATGAAACAGGTGCTATAAAAATTGGGCAACGCATGTAACGTATGTTATTGAGCCCACGCAACGTAAGCGTGCATGAAAATCCGACCTAATGTTTTGTGATGATTTGCGAAAAGTACCGATAAAATGTTAATTTTGTGTAGTACTGCCTCTTTCCTTGCTATTACCTGTTGTATATACTCTCTGAAATGCTCACAAGCCTAAATTTTAGAAATATACTATGAGAGAATGTGCATAAAACCTATAGAACTTTTGCAACATCGCAAAATTCGTAGGATCCTGCTATACATACTACTGTAATCAGCACTGGGAAAGCACGCAATTTAGAACCCTGTTGCCAGCCATACTTAATGATGTTTTCTAGACTTTTCCTAGGTTTCATCAGGATAATGTCGGTATGGGACCCATAGACAAAGGCCTTGGTTGCTATCATACATTCCTTTTCCCGGAAGAATTCTCACCAAGGTACGCCATCCCTCAGAGAAATGACCGTTTTAAGACGCTTCTACCAGAAAGGTTAATGTAAAGTTTTAAAGATCTAAGGGTTTGTTCCTGAAACCGTATCCAATGTAAATCTTACTTCTGCCGATGGATATTATTAATTGCACCTTATTAGGTTTAGTTTTCTGTTTTGTAGAAAGAAATTTTCTCTGCGCCTTAATTTTCTTATTGGAAGGCTCTGTGTGATGTACGTATGGTAGTTTAATGCCCTTATTTGAAATTGCTCTGATTATACTTTCTAGTGGAGCTACTTGTTTCATATAGGTTTGTAGCTGTCATCATCCTGAAAAGTTCTATAAATTTTCCCAATGCATCTTTCTTGTCTTATTCGAAAGATACTTCACTATTTCTATGGGCAATATTAGAAGGGATCCTCGAGAAGTAAGTGTTTGTGATGAAAACTGGTTTGATCTTGCCCAGGATAGATTCCTGTGGCAAACGTTTGTTACTGCGTCGATGAACTTCCTAGTTCCGCAAGATCTAGAGTAAGTAAGTAAGTAAGTAATAATGGCAAACTTTCTTTCTAACGAATTTTTTTTTAATTACTTAAGCATACTTATTCCTAAATATTTAACCTGTTCTTTACACGTCCAACAGAGAGCTAAAAATTTTCAGAAAACTATCATATAAATGTGTTTTAGGACCAGGTATTTTTAACGTTCTATTCCTCCTTTGCTACCTTCCTCCGTTGCTAGAAGTTCGTGAACTCTCGGCTGGTCAAAGGATTCGTGACATCTCGTGCGCATTCGGCTGCTCCTCAAATGCTGTTGGCTGACACTTGTCATCATCCCTTAGATAAGTAGCTATTTAGCTACAACTGCCTGTCTAGCTCATAGAAGATGAGTTAAATAAAGAATTTTAAAAAAAATAGACAGAACTTTTTATAATTGAGAATTATAATGAAAACTTGAAGTTATACGTTTCTTGGCTTTACAAGACTACGAGTGAGCGTTTTAACCTTACTCTTGACTAGTGGAAAGGAATGGGGCCAGAACATTTGTCTGGATACAATCTCGACATTCACCTGGTGAAAAGACATATTATTGGTTTTCATATGTAAAATAAAAGAAACCTGTTAATGAAAGGTTTAATTTATAGAGCTCTATACTGACACTCTGTATACCTATTTTTTAAATATTAAAGAGACGGATACGTTTCGTTCATAACGAGTGATCTTGTGGGGTAAAAATGTGTTGGTCTGTCTATAACCGGCGTATATTATGATTCCTTTACTAACAGTAGCATTAGAGTGAAGTTAATTTAGATCGGCGTAGTAAGTAGGAAATCTCCAAATTAAATATCTCCATGAATTAAAAAAGATGCTGTAACTTGGGAGAAAGTATAAACTGTGAAGCGAAGAAATGAGGTGACTTCAATTCTTTAACAAACTCTTCCTGCTTACTTGTCTCCTCTTACAGGACCTTATAGTTTGACCTAAAAAGGAGACGTGGCTATTAGTTGTGGTTTTAGGCCCTGAAGCTGTTGGTCTTCTTGACTCAGTCATCCGAAAGCCAAGACACTGAAAAGAACTGATTTCAAGATGCCTGGCCGTCCACTGTGGCAGGTAAGTGAAAGTACTTAGTGATATCCAATGTTCATTTGACCTTACGCAAAATACCATGTTTGAAAGCCGACGTTGTGAACCAATCCTTTAGTTCATTTTTTACTGAAACTTTCTATTTTCGTCGTCGATTTTCGTCAGTTCTAATTTCGTTTGACTTTTGGCTCCAGCATAGCTTTGGCTTAGCGATATGGGCGTGTCCTTCGAAGGAACTACATACGGAGAAGATGTGGAGGTTGTGAATCCGGCGGACCGATGTGTGTGTTACGGTGATTTTAAATTAATTCTCCGCCTATGTTGATTTCTTCATTGAGAAAACGACAATTTAAACTTCAGACATGTGTCTGTTTCTTCAACGTTTTTAAAACTCTTTTAGCACTGTAGCCTATGAATACTATTTAAAAAGAAAAAAGACAACAGCAACGTTTATTAGTTTATGATAGACTTAAAACAGAAGATATTGTTGAAGTACACACGGATTAATAGAAAATTGTCATTAGATACAGCCAGTGGCGTGTTGTTGCGGGCCCAGGTAAAAGAGGAGCCCGCACCCGAGTTTCTAGATTTATATTATTTAATACAATTTTAATTTCTAATTTAAGAAGAAATATTGCATACAAAAGGCACAAACTTAAAGCTTGATTGATCCGGAGTCCAGTTTTGTAATGTTAGGGGAATCTCCCATTTGTTAGGAAGGGATGTAGTTAACGACATTGCCCTTTCAACGTCCCTGTGATTTTTAACAATTTTGGCTACTAGGGAAATCAACTCTTTTTTTTTTTTTTTAGTTCTTCTGGAAGATGCCAAAGAAGAATTATATTCTGCCACTCGTTATGCGAAAGATTCCGTTATATCGATGCAGTTGTCGGATTGACTTCATATTTGATATGTAGACACCTTACGACATCTATTGCAAAGCGTACAATATAACCTTATTGGAAGTTGGAGCAAGCTTAGAGACACTGCTTCTATTACTTATTTATTTATTGAACACGACAGGTTGGATACCTAGTTGAGGTGTTCAACATACATGTCATATTCTACACACACATATATTTATATATTTGGAGATTCATAGTGATAAATTCTGCCAAAGCAATTCATTAGCTTATATACGAATGAAATTGACTTATTTCTATATTAAATATATCTATATCAGGACACGCTTTAAGAATATAATTATATAAAGAGCACATTCTCCTAATAAGCGATATATCTAATACATTCGTTCTTTGGACCGGGAGATGGAAAACTGCATCACGAGGTCGAGTAACTCTGTGCGGGACGTGCAATCCTATTTCTGACAATAAGCTTTCCGAGTTAATATTGCTATGTAGTAGTCTGTGTATGAAAGATAATAGAAAATTAACTCTTCTGTTTTCCAGAGATTGTAATGTGTATTTGTTTGCTAGGTCCAAGTACTTCTCGAACTTAGGATATATTCCTGTTTCTTTGTTAGAGCGTATATCCGGTGCAAGGTGGCGCTACGACCGAAAATTACAAAAATACTCAAATTCGATTTTTTAAGCATTTTAGACATGATCATGCCCCTAAGTTGTTGTTAAGCGAAGTTATGCGGGGCCCCGGGCAAGTCAATTACTTGGGGACCATTTAATTTGGTATTAAGCCTCAATTTAAATTTGTCGTCAGTAGCAGTATACACTAACACTACTTGTGTTTGCTATACACTTTTATAAAGGGGGCCCAGATAAAAGTTTTGCGGGCGAGCCCGCACTCATTTCGTTACGCTACTGGACAGCTGTTTCTAAATCCTATAAGTTGTACAACATGCTAACACCGAGCCACCGAGCATGTTGTACAACATGCTAACCCGTAGATTAAAAGTTTACGTTCCATATTCTGTACTTGTAACGCCATGGCTTGGTGTTACCAGATCGTGCAACTTTCGTATTTTAAAAAAATCCTTTGGCCATTCAATGAGTCTGAAAATGAAACCGTACAATGTAGAAGTAGAGTCTCGAAATCAAACCAAGCTTAAGGACCCTCCTCGCGCCGCCCCCACTTTTGAAACATTTTTAAAAATATTTCAAATTCTAAGAACATTATTAAATTTTTTAGAACATAGCGCACTACTACTTCCAAATTACTATGAAATACAATAGACAGCGATCTCGAGATCTTGTCGATTGATACGTACAAAGACTTCAATTAAACAATGACATCATAATTTTTGAAAACGTGTCACTCATCAATAGACAAGTTGTCGATACCGTTGTCCATTGTATTTCATAGTAATTTGTGAGTTCAAGTCCGCTATGTTCTAAAAATTTTGATAATGCTCTTATGGCTTATGGAACTCGCAAGTTCATCGCAGCAGTAACAAACGTTCACCATTGGATTCTATCCTGGGCAATATCAGGCCAGTTTTCATCACGAACACCTACTTCTCGAAGATCTCTTCTAATATTGTCCTCCCAACGACATCTCGGTCTTCCCAATGGTCTCCTTCCATCCGGTCTTCCAACCAGGAACGAATATTATCTTCGTTTTCTCCCCATTCGCGCATACATGGCCTCTCCACCTTAGTCGTCGCGATTTCATGATTTTTACATCATCTGGTGAATCGTACAGTCCGTAGAGTTTTTCATTATGCATTCTCCTCCACTCTCCAGTCATTTCATCCCGTTTCGGCCCGTATATCTTTCTCAAAACCTTATTTTCAAACACTCCAACTTTCGCAACCGTAAAGTATTACCGGCAGAATAACCGTTCTATATATTTTCAGTTTCAATTTCCTTGATATTAATCGCGATGTTAGAAGTTTTTAGACTGAATATAAACATGTTTCCCCGATACTAAGTGACATTTTATTTCTTCCGTGACCTCATTTTCGCTTGTTACGTATGCTCCCAAGTATTTAAATTTGTTTACTTTCTCTATGACTTCATCCCTAATTCTTATGTTTTTATTTCCTTCATTCTTTGTGTTTCGGCTTGTTATCATGTATTTTGTTTTATCTATGTTTACTTGTAGACCTATCTCCTCGCACGCTTCTAATAAGACATCGGTGTTGCTTTGTAGTGCATCTATATCGTCCCCTATTAAATCTACATCATCCGCGTATACGAACAGTTCATTCAAACCATTCAATGATAGTCTCTTTCTGTCCCCTTTAATTTTTAAAATCTCATATTCTAACGCAAAGTTAAACAGTAGTGGTGACAAGGCATCGACATTTACTATCTATCCGTACTCTGCTTATGCGGTCGCTGAGACACATCTTCACCAGTTGAACTAATTTTTTCGAAATTCCAAATCCTATCAGGATGCTGTATAACTTTTCCCTTTTGATAGAATCATATGCTTTCTTAAAATCAATGAATAGCTGGTGAACCATCCCATTGTATTCCCATTTCTTCTCCAAAATTTGTCTCAAGGCGAAAATCTGGTCCAACGTGGATCTATTTCTTCTAAATCCACATTGGTGATCTCCAATTATTTCATCTATGTATACATTTACGCGTGTTAACAGAATATTACTTAATACCTTGTAACAGGTTGGAAGTAACGAGATTCCGCGTTAATTATTACAGTCCGATTTATCAACTTTTAGGTAGATTTCGAAGAAAAATATACCTATTGAGATCGATACGATATGAAAGTATATATATATATATATATATACAGATGCTTATCAGAATAATGGAAACACCTGAACGAAAGTGCAACTTATCAGATTAATATGGTGTCGGGCCACCTTTCGCCTTCAGAACAGCCTTGATGCGACGTGGGCTGGAGGCATAGAGGTCGTGAATGGTAGCAAGTGGAATATTACACCATTCCTCGTGCAGGGCATCGGCCAGTTCTGTGAGACAGGATGGAGGTGGATATCGTCGCCGGAGTCGTGTTTCCAAGATGTGGTCCACAGATGTTCAATTATGTTGAGATCTGGGGATTGGGCGGGCCAGGGGAGGTGTTGAACTTCATCCCGATGTTCCTCAAACCACGCTGCAACAACTCCAGCTGTGTGAATGGGTGCATTATCATCCTGGAATATGGCGTCATTGTCCGGGAACAACATCCGGACCATAGGATGCAAGTGGTCTCCTAAAATTGCGA
>JAGDQP010021768.1:0-18785 GCA_022664845.1 Lepisma saccharinum | reverse complement strand
CCACAGATGTTCAATTATGTTGAGATCTGGGGATTGGGCGGGCCAGGGGAGGTGTTGAACTTCATCCCGATGTTCCTCAAACCACGCTGCAACAACTCCAGCTGTGTGAATGGGTGGATTATCATCCTGGAATATGGCGTCATTGTCCGGGAACAACATCCGGACCATAGGATGCAAGTGGTCTCCTAAAATTGCGACATATTCGTTGGCAGTGATGCGTCCGCGAAGTGTGACCACAGGACCCAATGAAAACCATGATATTGCGGCCCACAGCATCACCATGCCGCCGCCATGCTTCACAGTTGGGCGGAGACACTGCAGATCATACGCTTCTTTGGGCGTTCTCCACACATAAACACGGCCCGTGGTTTGGAATAGGGTGAATGGTGACTCATCCGACCATACCACACGTTTCCAGTCGTCAACGGTCCAAGCTGCATGGTCGCGGCACCATTTGCGGCGTGCTAAAGCGTTCTGGTCCCTGATGAGAGGTTTGGCCCGTGCAACACGACCCCGTCAGTTCATGTCATGTAATTCGCGGCGGACTGTGATTGTCGAAACAGGTTGGGGGAGGTGCTGATTGAGTTCCTCCGTCACTTGCGCCGCAGTGGCACGACGCACAGTGGTACCAAGTGCCAAAAACGTGGCGAAAAGTCGAAAACATGATTTATTTTTCAGAAACTTCACTACAATAGTGTTTTTGATGTCGCTGAATTCAAATTTGACATTAGTTTTGTCAAAAAACAAAATGGCGGATCCAATATGGCGGATATGAAATTGAAAAATGTGTTCAATAAATGCAAATCGGTTTTGTTTTTGAAAACTTACATATAATAATGGGTTTGGGATCGCTGAATTGAAATTTGACATTATTTTTTCAAAAAACAAAATGGCGGATCCAATATGGAGGACTTAAATATAGAAAATATTAATATATCAATGGAAATCGGCATCCATAATATTGTTGAGGTCACAGATTCTTTATTTAATGTTATTTGTTGGAAAATTATGAGGCAGATGTAAGAAATCAACAAAACTGACAATACAAACAATTATTTGAAGAACTAAAACCAGGGAAATGTTTAATGGCTCCTAAAAGGAAACATTGCATAAAAAATGAACAATACAAAACGGGCACGAACGGGCTTCAGGCTTTGTAGTACTATGTTAAACAATGATTTTGGTCATAAGAACAAGTTATTTGACCGTGGGACATCGTGGGACTTTCGACTTTTGCATCACGACATTTGAAAATCGACAATTTACAAGCGTATTTTAATTGTTTAAGTTATACAATAACAATTAATATACTTACTTTCAACAGTTTTTTCCATTTGAATGTATGCCAAACTAGTAAACAGTACAAAATACTCTGCGCGGTCGAATATAAAATACCGATAGCGTTTCAATGTGGCGATATGCGACTCGCAATTCACGAGAGGTTACAGCAGCTTAAAGTAGTCAGCTGCTTATACTGACCGTTGTAAACGCTCATTTTGAAGGCGGCAGGTACCAACCTAACTATTGAGGGACTTAAACTTTCCCTACTTACAACTTTGTTTTGGGGACTTTTCGCCACGTTTTCGGTATTTGGCACCATAGTGCGACGGTTCCGCGTGACAATGCGCTTTAATACCCGGCGTGCCCCGTCACTGATGCTTTTCTTCCGCCCACTGTTCCGCTTCCCCGATGTGGTTTTCCCGTGTGTTGTGTAGGCCGTCATCACCTTCGACACTGTCCCTGGCGACACACCTAACACACTAGCCACTACCGTCACACTCACTCCACATAACCGCGCACCAACAATTTGCCCTCTTTGAAACTCTGAGAGGTCTCCCATTTTACACTACCTCCGTCTGCTGCAGCCACTGCACACTCCTGTTCCACGACGCCTGACGTAGTATGGAGACCGACCTAACAGACCACCACCAGCAGTCCGGCGCTGCGGTCGCCACGACACCACTGCCAACCTATACATCTGACGTGTTGCCAACTACAGGTGTTTCCATTATTCTGATAAGCATCTGTATATATTTATATATTAACACGCTAGCGGCCATAATTTTGAAGATATTTGAAGTAAATTTTTATGTTGTTTCTAGGCTAAATAGCTCGGTTAAGTTCGTTAATGAGCAAAATCGGTCGCCATCTTGAATCCAAAATGGCCGCCGAACCCATTGTTGTATAGAATACACAGCCTAAACCGCTGGGGCTATTGAAATCAAATTTGGCAAAAAGGTACAGCATCACATTTTGATTACGAAAATATTACCTAATGAGTTCAAAGACGCCATCTTGGATCCAAAATGGCGGAAGTAAGAAATCTATTTTTCCATGTCGTTTGAGCTAGAGACACGAAATTTGACATAAAGGTGTATTGTCACTAGTAGTTCAAGAAAATATTACGAAATGTTAAAAAAGTCGCCATCTTGGATTCAAAATGGCCGCCGAACCCATTGTTGTATAGAATACACAGCCTAAACGGCTGCAGCTAGAAATATCAAATTTGGTAACACTATACATTATCATTTGTATGTTACTAAAATATTACATGATGTATCCAAAGACGCCATCTTGGATAAAAAATGGCGGACCTAAAAACATTTTCCACACCGTTTGAGCTAGAGATACGAAATTTGGCATAAAGGTGAATTATCACGAGTAGTTTAGGGAAATATTACAACATTTGGGAAAAGTCGCCATCTTGGATCCAAAATGACCGCTCATAATCCCATTTTTTTTTTGAGCTGGATAAATGAAATTTTACTTTAAGTTGTACCATCACAAGTAGGTCACTACAATATAAGAAAACTTTCAAAAAGTCGTCAACTTAGATCTAAAATGGCTGCCCCAAAAACCCAATTTCCAAATCATTGAAGGTAGAGAAACGAAATTTTCAATGAAGGTGTATGACCAAGAGTAGGTTACAATAAATGGGGCAAACCTTCCTTTTGGGAGCGCAGCCCCCCGTGGGAGGGTACAGATGGATACCATGGTGGTGTAGTGCTGCAGTGAGATTTTGGTTAAGATAAAGGATCCTCTCAAAAGCACTGAAGTTGGGAGCGAATCCCCTACGGGGCTCTGGGGCAGCGCTCGCAGCGAAGTAAAGCGAGTATATGTATATGTCTTGCGAGGTATCGTTGAACAGCTCTTGATGAATAATCTACAAATGAATAAATAGTTTCTCGATAGCTCTCATATAAGGCGAGATTTGAATTTTTGAAAATAAAAAAAACTTCGAGATATACCTCAGCCTGTAGGCCTACCGAAACGGATTTTTTTTGTAAATCAGAACTATTATTGAGGTTTTCCATTCCTTTGGGAGCTCCTCTTTTCTCCATATAGCACTTATCAATTTATGTAGTTCCTTGATTAGTGCAGTTCCTCCTGCTTTAATTCGGTTGGAATATTGTCTATTCCTGGTGATTTGAAAATTTTCAATTTCTTTACTGACATTTCGATCTCGATCTCGCTAAGTTCGGAAATCCACGGTTCTGCGGTATGGATGTCAGATTCCTCTGTTTGTTCCCCGTTGTGTACATAAAGAAGTTAGTCGAAATAACCTTTCCACACGTCAATAATTTTAGTCGGATCCGCCTGAAGATCTCCACGTTCATTTCTAATCATTCCTAACCTCGGCTGGTAACCTTTTCTTAATGAGTTTACTCCATTGTATAGATCTCGTATGTTAATTGTCTTCCCGTTTTCCTCAATCTACTGAATTTTCTGCGTCAGATATTCTCGCTTTTTGTTTCTGAACCCGAGTGTGGCGTTTCGTTTCGCGTTACTATAGTGGTTAGTATTTGCTTCGCTTTTATTACTTAGCCTTCGTTGCCTTGCTTGTTTTCGTATTTCATGAAGCATAAGACATTTTTCATCAAACCAAGGTTTGTTTTTCTGTTGTTTCTTCTCAACTACACGTTCATTCGCTGCGCTCTTAACTGTTTCACGAATCGCCTCCCACATCTTATTTACATCAATTTCATTATTAATATCATCATTATTATTACTCGAGTCGGCTAGGATTTCGAACCTATTTGAGAGTTCAAGTTGGTAGTCTGCTTTAATGCTCGGATTATTTAATCGTTTAATTTTGAATTTCAGTTCCTTTGACCCTTGCTTTCTCTGTTCGCGATGCATAACTTTTCTCTTACTTTTGTGATCACTAATTGATGGTCGGTGTCACCTTCCGCTCCTCTGTACGACCTAACATCCATTATGTTGGTGTGTCTTCGTCTTTCTACTAATACGTGATCGATCTGGTTGAGAGTTTTGCCGTCCGGAGATAGTCTACCCATGTGCATTTGTGTATGTCTGTGTGTTCAAAGTACGTGCTCTTTACCAGTAGGTTTTTCGAAATCGAGAAAGTTATCAGTCTTTCTCCATTGTTGTTGGTCTTTTCGTGAAGGCTGCATTTGCCTATAGCAGGTCTATATTTTTCTTCCCTCCCTACCTTTGCATTGAAATCACCCAACACAATTTTCGAATTATACTTCGGCATTCGGTCAAACAGCCTTTCTAGCTCATCGTAGAATATATCTTTGTCGTTATCAGTAGCCACCTCGGTCGGATCATAGACGTTTAATAAATTCGTGTTGCCCCATCGAATTCGTATCGTAACGTACGATTGTCTTTCGTTTATGAACTCTATATTCTGAACCGCCTTAAGGATACTGTTCTTAATAAGGAATCCTGTTCCGAAATCGTGAGACTGTGTTCCCCCGTAGTAGAAAGTGTACTTACCATGTGGGATGCTATCCTCCCATCGAACTTTTTGTATCGCTAATATATCTAGCTCGTACTTCTCGGTCTCGCGTACCGCCACCTGAAGAGCACCCGTTTGGTATGATGTTCGTACGTTCCACGTTCCTATTCGTTCTAAATCCTGTTCTTGGAGCCCCCAAAAGCAGTCCCAGCCTGGAGATCCGGATGAGAGACTAGTTTACCTCCGGAATATTTTACCCCAGGAGAATCCATGAACCATCTGTTACTATTTCTTGACATGATTTAGCGGTGTAGAGTTGTCAACTCGATGACCTCGCAGTGAAAGTAGACGTTCAAGATGTCGTTCTCTGTCCATCTGTGAGTCTTGCCGAGGTCATTCATATTCAGCCTCAGAGTGGTAATGGTGATGCTGCTTGTCTCACCACGATATTTTTGTTCGGGGTTATCTTCCCCTAGCCTTTGTAGATCTCTCTACTCCCTGCAAGGCAACAGTACTGGTTTTGGTCCGCCCCGGAATATTTCCGGTACCCACCATATCTGGTCGGCATTTCCCTTTCCGCCACCTTGGGAGGCGCCTGGTGGGAGACCAGTTAGTTTTTGAAATATTTAGAAAAATATTTACTATGTGATACTGTTCCCATAAAAATGAGCTCTTATAACTTCAAAACAATAAAGAATTTAGAAATATTTTCTCTGAATATTGTTCAAGTTAAACATTACACTACTTAGAAATTTTCAGTTGCTTTCCGTACAGGTATTTCCCGGAGTCCACTGGTCTACTCGGTATTATAATCCAATTTTGCATATGTACTTATGCTATCGATTTTCTTTTGTTTCATAGCTCTACGTTAATTACTTTTGAATAATGGTACGACGTTACAGACTCACGTTGCATAGGTTAGTTACGTGCCTTCGTGATCCATATCTACAGAAAGGTTTAGAACCAAGGACTAAGACTTGGCGCATTTGTATTTTTTATGATGCACTTTTATCTGAGTCAGCTCTATTGTGAATGTTCCAGAAATGAAGTAGATCTTGGGCCAAGTGGGTCACATTTTAAACGCGAGTCGGTGAGTCGTGGGACTACCTTACGTGACCCACCTCAACCCACGACCCACTGTGACTAAATGCAAGTGATAATGATTGTTGTTTATGATCAGGTTTACCCCTGGTAACTTCTTTAAAGTTCATGGAGCAAACGTTACCGTGACCACCGGATTGCGAGAAACTTTCTTGGAATTTGTCATTTTCGTTTTCTAATTATTTTTCATGAACTAATATTTTATAGTTGAAAGATTAGGAGTTTAGTAATATTTAACCCAGAATGCCTAAATGGCATTTGTATATCAAATGTCAGCAACGCCACCGCCTGCAACAAACCGCGAAGGGATGGTGGTCACGGTCACGATATACTGTTTACACATGTAAAAGTACAGTAGATTTTTATGTGAAGCGAAGAAAATTTTACGAAGGAGTCCCTTAGTCCCTTGGCTACAGGCTAAAAGTACTTGGAATGAGTTATCAATAATCTTCGACAATTTGATCGTGTAATAATGTTTCTACTTGACCGATTAAAAATAAATTAATCTTAAGATTCATGTAAGTTGGTAAAGACATTGGGAGAAGACGTTACTATTTTATTACAGTTCTGCTGTTTTAGGAAGTGTGCTCAGCATCTTTCCCGCCGTTATTCAATTAGTGTGGATTATTGTAAACTACGGAAAACGGCAAAATGGAATTTCAATATAAGTATGAAATTCTGTAACCATTCTTTGGTTACAGTATAACTTACACAATCACAAGATTCCAGTACAAATACTTTTTGAACCCAGTGTACCCTCTACTCTTAGGGAAGATTCTAGAACGCAGGTCCCCTTGTAATAGTATTAAATATAGAGAGTAATCTTACCAGATTTTGATGAATTTCGCTTCTTACAGGTGCGTTTACTGTTTTGTCGATACTTATGATTATAAACGTTAATAGATGTATAATTTTAAATGGCATGAATCACTGATGCCACATTAACAGTGTGCTCTCTGTATTCACCAGTTTTGTTTACATTTTACCTCCAAGGTAGTCAATAGCGTCACTATAGCTTTCACTTTAATACTTGAATTGCATATTAAAATATTAAAGAAAGAAATTAATTATAACAAATGATTTCTATTATATTTTTTGTAGTTATATATAGCATTTTGACACATTGTTTATGAATTTGATCAAAGTTGCAATCTTTTTTGTTTGCTACTTTTGGCATGTTGTAGTACTCAACTTCCGCCATTATGATGCATTTGCATGAAGAACTTTCCGAAGTTTTTGTGTTTAAATAAGGTTTTCTATTTTAATGTTTTTTGTTATGTTAAAGCAACTTTAATAATTGTATTTATAGTTTAATGTTTTAATTTAGATTTCAAGTTTGAGAGATACAGTGGCGGTAACTTACACATTTCACGAAGTAGAACTCGTCTGGGATAGTTAAACCATAAAACAAGCTTGCTTTGGCTCATGTCAATTTATGTTTCCTTCTTTCCTTCCTTTCTTTTTTTCAGCTGAAGGTCTAGATACTTTTCCTATGTTTGTCTCCCTCTCATTTGGCTCCCGTAAAACGTTGCCAATATTCAAATCAAATAATTGAAAATAATTTTAATCGTTTGAACTACGTAGTTTTATACATTTGCGAAAGAATAATTAAGTCTTCATTGAATAAAAGCTTCAAATAAACCATAGTACTATTGTTCTTCATTTCATTGTATTTTAATGGTCATTAAGATTGTTTAGCGCATTCTAGCGCCTTTTTACTGCGATCTAGCGACATTTTATATCTAAGAGTTAGCAAAGCTGATTGCAACTGCGATTCTTGTAATGATCTTCAATCAGTTATTTATAGTTTATTATAATATAGTGGTATTTGAAGATAGGCTCCAGAGGGAACCATTAAGCTTTTTTTCTTTTTTTTTTCACTTTCACAAAATAGAAAACTTAACTACCTCTTGATATGAGCAGTTAATTTTGCGGGCGTTAATAGCACTTTCCAATTGGTATAAGAGATCCTGTTTTAAAAGATTACCGTTTAGTGTCTCTTGTGAACAGAATCTCCATACGTTAAATTTTATTATAGTTAAGGCAACGTTCGCTTAGGTGGGATAAATGATGATGATCAAACAATCGATGAAATGAAGAAATTACCCTGAGAGATCCCAAAGGTATTAGCAGTTTAGTTTGATTTTAAATATCTTTCAAGAAGAAAACATTCTACCCGGTGGTGGCTGGCTCGGAGTTCACGTTGAACTGTAGATCCCGTCCTTAGGTTCATCTGATCTGGTATCATTTTCATCTGATGGAAGACAAACCACCATCAGTTCACTTTAACAAGGGACCTTTCAACAAAACGCTAATCATGTTAAATTCTAATTCTTTTATGAAACGTTTTTACACGTATCTAAAATAAAATATCATTTTCTTCTGTCTAATTCGGAAGAGCAATGTTCTGTCCTTACTTATCATCACTGCGGAGGGGATTTATCATGTTGAAACCAAGTCACTTTCAATTTTCCATTTAAGTTTGCGTAGATGTTATCAAAATTTAGTGTAATCTTCCCACAAGAGGGGTCTGATGAAATCCCGATTATGATCCTCGTATTCACCTTCTGGGTGTAAAGTCAAAATTTTCCGGGTGTATATGTCAATCTCTGGAGGTCAGGGTTTTCGCCAGGATTTTGTTTTCAGGGTGCAAAATCAATTTTTTTGAGTGTATACTGTATGTTCATTCCGGGGGGGGGGGGTCAGGGTTTTCGCCTGGATTTTATTTTCTGGAATATGAAGTGGATTTCAGCCAAGATTTTATTTTCAGGAGGTATATAGTACAAATTCGGAGAATTTCTAGCAGGATTTCCAGGGTGTTATTTTCGGGGTCATTACACATTCATATCATCCATAATTTGAACAGTGAATCGGAACTGTCAACTATACTTTTAAATGAATCGCCTAGCTTTATAGCAGAAATATTTATCAAATTTTAAATTTGTATAGTTAACTTCAACTTCTCCAGGGACCTTTCTGTTAGGACCTGCGGTTAGGTAGAACACATATCATCATTAATTTCATAAAGGGTTGTACGGTTTTAAATCTCAACAGAAATTAAATTTGGGACTCTTGGTATCTATTTCTAGTCCTTAAAGACATATTTACGCTTAGCATCCTTATTTTCAAATTTTCTTTTTTCTCAAGCAGAATTCCGTACGTGTGAAGGAACTCTAAAAAAAATCATAGGAAAACTCATACAAGGGACCTTGCAGCCGGCTACAATTTCATACTTGTACAGCAACCCTAAAAAAACAATTGTATAGGGGAAAATTTCATACGTGTGCAGGAACCTTAAAAATTTCAAAAAATATTCTTATACAAGGTACCTAACAACAGGAGAACTATCTGCTGCGACAATTTGGTACGTGTGAAACATCCCTAAAACATCCAACTGCATGTGGAGAAAATCCATACGTATGCAAGAACCTTAATAAAATTCAAAAGAATAATCTCATACAACGTACCTAGCAAGAAGATAACTTACTACGGTGACAATTGTAGAAAAATATTTAGCTGAGGAGAAGTTTCCTTACGTGTGAAGGAACTCTAAGAAAATTCAGAAGATAAATCATATAAGGGACCTAGCAAGAACAGAACTATCTGCGACGACAACTTCGTACGTATGAAGCAATCCTAAGAAACTCTAAGAAACCCGACTGCCTGCGAGAAAAAAATCAATACGTGTGCAGGAACCTTAAGTAAATTCATAGAATAAGCTCATACAAGGTACACAGTAAGAAGAGAACTTCCTACGGTGACAATTTCATACGTGTGAGAGAATCCTAAGAAAACTCAACTGACTGCGAGAAAATTTTCATACGTATGAAGGAATCCTAAGAAAATTCAAAAGATAATCTCATACAAGTTACCTACATTACGAGAACTTACTACGGTGAAAATTTCAGACGTGTGACCCAATCCTAAGAAAACCCAACTGACTGCGGCAACAATTCCATACATGTGTAGAAGCCCTAAGAGAAATCAAAAGATAATCTCGTACAAAGTATCTAGGAACAGGAGAACTGCCTGTGGTGACAATTTCCTACTTGTGAAGTAACTCTAAGAAACCCAACTGTCTGCAGTTACAATTCCATACAGGTTAAGGAACCCTAATAAAATTCAAAGGATAATCTCATACAAGGTACTTGGTTAAAAGGAAAATTAGCTGCGGTGGTAATTCCGTACGTGTGAGCCAATCATATGAATACCCAACTGCTTGCAGCGAAAATCCATACGTGTGAGGAAACCTTAAGAAAAATTTAAAAAAAATCTCATACAAATTAGTTAGCAACAGCAAAATTGCCTGCGGCGATAATTTCTTACGAGTGAGCCAATCCTATTAAAACCCAACTGTTTGCGGCAAAAAATCCGTACGCATGAAACAATCCTAAGAAATTTCAAAAAAATAGTTTCATACAAGGTACCTGACATCAACAGAAATGATTCAGAGCCAAGTTTATTAAAAACTATAGGTCCGGTCCTTAAAAGCTCACCAACTCTACGATGATAAAGTTCACGAGTTTTATTCCAGCACTACAACAATACAACACAATATTATACAAATTCCTTTCCTCTAAAGGTTAAATATATACACAAGCCCACGTGTGGACCTTACGACTCTGGCAGTTTGTTACCATGTGTGCTAACCTATATTTTTTTCTACATGATGATACTTCGTTTGAACGTTGATCTGGCTTGTTTAACTTCCGCAAACTATGTTAAGCAGCTAACTAAACAACATTCATACATCAAATCATCATCTTCTTTTATTCATACAGATAGAAGAACTAGTCAAAACTAATGTTGTTAACTAACTTCTCTGTTTCATGTTAACACACACGTATCTATATTTATTTTCCTCTTCTTTATTTATCTCCGATATGCTACCGGTTCAAAGTAAAAGTACATTTCTACAGAGATTCTGTCAGTTGCCTTTTCACTATGAACAAAGTTAGATTCCATCTTTCGTTTCCCTTATATATTAACACCATAAAGTGTATCCATGATATAAAAATATTATTATTTAATAAACGATGTGTGTGACCAATGTAACAGAGCTGAAACGGGTCATGGATTTCGCATTACCTCAATATTTACCACGGCTGAGGGATTTCGTGCTTATCACCAGAAATACCAAACCTCGTCATGTAACCGTCATTTTAAAAATCCAGTAATCTTTACATCCATCGGCTATCCAAGTTTACCTTGTATCAGCTAACAACAGATATCATCCACAAATACCAAAGTCTCTCATGTGACCGCTGAGGTCACAAGGTCCTCATGTGCCCACGGAGGTTACGTAGCCTAAAAGCTAGAATCTGATTAATACTAACAATTTAGATTAGCTTACATGGACAATGAACTTCTACAATGAATTGCAACAATGTAGGTTAGCACACATGGCGAGGACCTCCCACAAAATCATATGGTCGATGAGTGGCCGAGGCGTCACGTGGTATAAAAGAAAAAATCCAGTAATCGTTACCTAAAGACTATTTAGGACTTTTGCCATACCCATTCCTCCGTAGCCACAAAATCGCAAGCGTTTGCCACTGGTAAAATAAGCTCTAACCTTTTTTGAGTTGACTTAGATCACTCAAGAGACTTAATTATATTTCTAAGAAGAAGAAAAAAAATGAAATTTTAGACTTTGTTATACAGCCAACTAAGGTAGGTTTGCGTAATTTTCCGATTTTTTTTTCGTTGAAATCAAGAAGTAAATTAAAAATCGAGCCACTTTTATGCAATGAAAGATTACATAATTTAAACTGCTGGGCTAAAGTGTTTTAAACTGGCTGTCTCTACAAAATGAGCATTAATATCTACAGTAGTGAACATAAAATGCTCGTACGAATCAAGCTGTTCAATTTCATCCTTTACATGTAGTAGGGACCTTGATTACAGATAGAAAAAATGACATTACCGAGATGAAAGTGGTTGTTCGGAACTCTCAAACTTTTCATTCCTGGCGTTTTTTACTTTGCTGTTTCCGTGGAGGAATGAAATTCCTATCTAAGCCCCATCCAGGCATTTGCCTGGTTGTGCAGGTGAGTCCAAAATTCACGCCTTTGTTAGGAAAGTTAATTCTTATAATTCATTTCTAAACGTACGCTAAATAGATTAGGTTCCAATAGGTTAGGTTATATTATCTTCCGTTTAATGCTAGGGCCGAGAATATATATTATCCCATGAACTCCCACAAGTTAAACACTTCTGAAAGTATCTTCAGTATTTTCTCTATGCGGTTCGTATACTGTCCGTGTACTTAAAGTAACGCATACAATGAATAATACATACACATGAAAATACATAAAGGTTAGTATTTCCCAACTATAGCCACAACATACATTACCATAGGTTAGTTCGGTAATACACATAAGATGGTTTCCCATTTAGACTACACATTATAAAACCAAGCATCATCAATAACCTCACATCTAACATGCAGTTAGTTTGCTTTTAACACATTGACAGAATTAGGTTTAGTTAGGTTAATTTGCATGCAGTACATTTCCTTTAGCGTATCCTTCAAATAAGTACCAACCATAGCAAAAGATTATCCAACTTCACAATAGCAGCATATCCAGATAAAAAGCATCTCATTACGTAAACACAGATCTACGTAGCTCAGTTTATGTTGTACTTCTTCAGTTATCCTCAAAATAACGTAAACAATATATGCTATTATATACGTATTTCAATATGAGTTAATGCTAACTCTTTCGGGAGAGAAGTTGAAAATCCCCGGGAGGCGAAGTCCCCCCGAAAGCTTGCCTGAAAGAAACAGTGAAATAGATGTTGTTAATGATATCAAGACAAGCTTGCTTGTTTTTGAAGCAAATGTAATTTCTAAGCATTGTATAAAATAATTATCAACACTATTAATAAAACGGAAGACACGTACTTCAAAGCACGCCAAAACAAATGTAACAAAAATACGGAATTAGTAAACTACAGATATGTGAAGAACACAGAGACCAATCATCACTTCTGAAAGATTTATATTTCTTTTTGGAGGTAAGAACTCATGTAAGAAAAATATTATCTTTTGCACCCTAATGCCTCTAATGAGTCTAATCCATCACTGTTGCACAGAAATTCCCACTCCATCCTATTCCACAACTTCGTTACTACTGTTAACCAGCCCATCACTTCTCCGCTAGCTTTTATTGACGAAAGTTGCAGATTCTATACGCATCGTCGCCAAGTATTTACGCGCGCAACGCGTTTTCTCACGTTTGCGGAGGTTTTACGCTAGTTGCAGCTAAATGTTGGATACCCTGAAAATAAACTTTATCTTAACGAAAATTCAGAGCTTGGCCTAGCTTGGTTTTTTTTCCCGTCTTGATTAAATTAGGAAAATTATCCAAAAGTCTATATTAGTTTTTCGATGTGCATATATTACAAAAGCGATAACGTAGTTCTCAACTACGTTAAATATATGATTACACTAAAACCGAAGAAGAAAACCTACCATATTTTGTATAACAAATTATTTGCCTCAATGGCAGTTGCGGGCAGAAAATGTACATAACTGAATTCTGAAAATTTTTGAAAAATTGGCAAGTTTGAGCGCACATGCACTAACGATTAATTTGATTACGAGTTTCAGGACGACAAACGAAGTACTTTAGTATCTGTTGGACATTTAACTACAACATAAGATGGTTTTAGAGTTTATTGTTTAAATTTGAATTTTGGAATTTTGTCCAGCATTTTATTTTTATCCCACTGTATAGTCCTTTTCAGAGCATAAAAGCCTTCGGTCAGGGAACCGGACCTCCCATTAGTTGCGGTTAACGAAACATTGACATGACCACCAGAAAGATTCCGACAAAATAAAATCTCTCGCGTTGCCACTTTCTCGAAGCAGATGGTAGAAGCGAAAGGTGGTCATATCTTTTTGCAAAGACAGAAAGGAAGGAACAAGAAAAAGGGGAAGGGAGGGAACGATAGTACACAAAGAACTGGCAACGTTTTGGTCAAACATATTTTGGACTTTCATGTTTTGGAGAGGGCTATACAGCGGAGGCCTCCTCGACATTTAGGGCCTGGGGCGGTGGCACCGCTCGCCCCACCCTTGCGCCGCTACTGACTACGCCAACACTCTACCACTATAACATTTTTAGGCTATCTGATCAAATGTTTCAGGCGATGTTCTAGTAACCGAATATTTGCCCTAAAATTCCCAATATTGGACCTTGACATGGTGAACTTCAAAGCATTTACTAATGCAAAGATCGATATCGCATTTCCTACAGTACATTCCAAACTTTTCTCTCGCCGAATACACTTTGCATTTTTTTTACCTCTACCTTTTGGATCTGATGCTTTCTGGGGACATAATAAAGATGACCCTTTCCCCGAAACCTTTCTGCTGCTGAACCTGTAGATAGTTTTCCAGGCTTCCTGCCTCACTAGCTTGTACACCGGAAGTATCGCAGAACACAGGTTTTACTATATGTTAAATGTCTCGCCACAAACCAGATTATGTATTATCTTTTTTTTTTACCCCACCACTGACAGCATTTTTTTTCTTTATGTACGGCGAATTTCGGGTTGAGTTCACTCTAACTCACTGGGCGCACTCTCCCCCTTGAATTGATCACCTCCCATTATCGCTTACGGAAACATCAGAATCTGAATAATTTATTAATTCCGCTATAGCTTCTTCCTCAACCCTCTAGTATCTCGAGAGTTCTTTCTCACATTCAGTCCATGATTCCTGTATTTGTTGAAGGAATTTCATCCATAACAACACGGAAAACATTTGCCTACATAAACACACAAAAAGTCCACAGCGAAACACGGATACGCACATGTAAGGTAACAGAGCTGTCAACAAACCGCATGCTTCAGTTATTTTTAGCTCACTACAGCACGTTATATCCTATCATTGTGCAGCAGACTTCGTAAACCCGAAAAAAAAAAGCAGGTATGTCGTCATTGCTGCATTAACTGTCTATTTTTCGGTCAAGAAAATACAAGAAACTGTTAGTATTGCCGTATCATGAAAGTAACATGTCTCCAAGCAAAAGAATAAAATAAAAATAACTGGGGACTAAGCCGTCCTAACTCAGTGGTAGAGTGTTGGCGTAGAATTCGCGAGATCGTGGGTTCGATCCCAGCTGCCGACCATCTTGGTTTTGGTTTTCCAGGTTTTCCCTCAGTCACACCAGGCAAATGCCGGGATGGCACCTTCAACATAGGCCCTGGCTGACACCTTTCAGAATCCTTTCCCCTCCCCTATTCCGGCCCGAGCCATTAGATGCCTAAAGGCCATAAATAAAATTTTTAAAAAATGGGAGTGCACCATGTAAAATCTGTAGGCACTTTAATTTTTAAATGCCAAGTATTTGTAACCACCGCTTGTGCTTAGGGCAAGCACTTACAGATGATGACGAACTCATTTTTATAAGGGTTTAATAAATTTAAGCTTGAGAAAGAAGTTGGAACCAGTACTCTCCGAACGGCTTTAGGGTTTATAGGGAGGCTGGTCGATACATTAGGTAGAATAGGAAGTTTGGAATATGTAGGCGGGCCTTGTGTAGAAACAGGGAGAAATAAAACTAACAAACTGTTTAAGTTTGAACGGTGACGCGCAGGGTGACGAAACGTTGCCTTTTAAAGACACATGCTGGACGGCTGAAAATAAAAAGATCATTTTAGTTTTTGATATTGGGGGGAGTTTTTTTTATTAAATTTACCATTACTTTTTACGAGGCAGCAGCAAGAAATGCTTCCCCACCAAACGGATAGACTAAGAACATGCGTAAAAGAGTATGAACGGGTTTCGAACCTAGTCCGGGAAGATGAATTTTATGAAACTCGTTTTTAAGAGTTTTTCTAATGACAAGGTTTTGAAAGGCTGAAAAAGAACACAATTTAGAATTCCTATCTGTAGTGCAATTGAAGATTGCACTCGCCATGACGTGAGATAAAAAGAAAAGAAAGGATATTGAGTTTTAATTAGAAATTAAACAAATGCTTGGGAGAACAGTAATAAATCTTATTAAAAGTAACGAAAACAAACAAGAAATTAATGTGATACAGAAGCATTTTTGATGTCAAAAATGACTGGTTATTGGATACATGTTATTATTTTTTTTAGTGTAACAACATTTGGAAATGAAAATTTAAACATAGTTGTGATTGGATTGATTACACAAATACTACAAATTTCTCGTCTTTCTCTTCTAGCCATAAAATAAAATGTTAAACTATTGTAATATTCCGCGTGTATTCTGAGCACGTGGATATTACTTAAACAAGCAATCATGTTTATAGGACAAACATGTGTATAAGTGATGTAAATAAGTTGTGACACATAAACTGGAGCAGACGACAATCAACTCCGCAAGTAAACATCATATGGAGCTAAAGTCGCCAAAAGAGGAGAACGAAGACCCCCCCAAAAATCACCTATAAAATGGACCAACACAAGGCAAGAGGTATCACTCGCTCCCCGAGTGGTCAGCTCCTCTCCTTCCTCCGTTCGCAGTTGGCTACGTAACTGGAACACCCCTTGGTACTCAGTTGGCTATGTAACTGGTATCGTACCTTCCTGCACACTCAGTTGGCTATGTAACTGATGTATACTCTCACGTAAAACCTAACTTCTTCCCTAACGCAGTGGCTACGTAACTGGTACAATTCCCGGAACCCAGGTTGGCTATGTAACTGGTGCTATCCTTTATATCTGATCCTCTATAGATCACCCAAGAAGGAGAAGAAGTCTGTAGAAGCTATCCTTCTAAATATTCTGTAATTAGTCTCCTACGGGACGGTAATTTTGTTAACATTAGTATCTTTTATAAAGAAATGGTTGAGGGTTAAAATCCATTCTAAATGTCGTCAAACAGCTAGCGCAAACTGTCCTGATACAGCAGCCAACTACAAGATGGACATTTTATAAAAGTGTTCTGAGGTGACTCTGAAACAAGACAGACCGGGTTTATATCCGGGCAGAGGCAAAGACCCGAATCCTTCAACACAGAGGGAAACTATCCATGAAGAGAGACTTCTGCAACGCCGTCCTGTACTAATATTCAAACTGAAAAACCAACTTTGAATTTTGCTAAGGCAACCTAAGTATGTAAAATAACTTTTACGACAGAGAACCCACACAACTGGGAAATCCAGAGCAATCACAGTAGCGCTGGACTCCCTAAAAGAAAACAAACTTATAGCCTCCACACTGATGAAACATAAAGCTTGTTTTTTAAAAATAAAAACAAAGGCTTTCTCTAAGGCCATTATAGCTTTTAAGAAAAAGCGAAACCATCCTCAAAACTTGATGTTAGATAAAACGAAGCTCAGCTTCCAAAATATGATATCCCCACATTAATTTACCCTGTAAAAATAAAAGGTTTAAATCCAAATAAAGGACCAAACCACAGCTCTCCTCACACACGTTTGGACTAATATTAAAATGGAGAATGTTAAACTTACCTCAAAAGACGTGCCGCTTCGGCAAAACACTGATAATATTAACAAAAGATGACAAATTTGCTATACTTTGCACAAAATATGACACCCACAACTTAACAAAATATTGAGATAAACTCAAAAGTTTGAATACCGAAAAATGCGAAAACTAGAAAGAAAAAAACAATAACAAAGAATAAACAAAATCTGTCTACATAGGAAAGAATCTGTCCTCTCCTTGGGCACTTCTATTCGACCGAGTCTTGTCATAGTTGAATAAAACTATTAAAAAACTAAAGAAAGGTCTAATAATGCTCATCTCACACCGACAATTGAAACAACCCTTTTAACATTAAAAGACATTTAGGTGGATCATGCTACTGCCGATTAAGTGCACTTAAATATCGCGAGTGTGTAGTAAACAAACATGGCATGGAGTCCAATGATAAGCAAAACAATGTATTTAAATAAGAAAATAAAACTCATTTTCTAACAAGCAGGTGCGCACCTGCAATATATATATATACTTCCGGGGACTAATAAACAGTAGCAAAACTGTCCAAGAAACCCACAATCACCCAAACCGGACCCTCTGTGAAATCAGATAGACCTTATGGAAATGATTAGTAAGTCAGTACATATGAGGGGTGTACACTTATTATCAAAGATCCAGAAACACACTTTCTGGCACGGTTGTGCTGAAATAGAACAAACATTTTCCCATTAAAACAACAATCTAGTGCCAAAGAATTTTTAGAAAAGATGATACAGAAACCAACCAAGGTGGGCGTTTATCCTGAAAGCCCAACAAGGACTACCATACCACACTGGCCTATTGTGATAATCGAAACATGATTCCATGTTATGCATGTCCGACAAACTAGACCACTAGATACACAAATACTATCGGATATCCGTAGAACACAAACATCTTCTTAAAAAGCTGTTACAGATCAAATTGCTCTTAATAGACAAACTTTGGCCAAAATGACCTAGAGATACAGAAGTGGTTATCACGATCATCGTATGCACGTAGCCACAAGTTCATACCCCGTAGCGGTCAATCACATGTAGTGGTTCAGAATCCAACTAACCAAAACAACTGTAGGGTCGGTCCTTCCAAGCCCATCAGACTGTTGAAGATGTCAACAGCGAGTTACAACAACTTCTATTAGAAAAAACAACCCAACAACAAATAAAGTGCAAACTGTGTATACATACAAAACAATAGCAACGGAGTATTATTTTTATTATTATTATAAATAATAATAATACTAATCACAGTACAACAGCTGCATAGAGTCAAGTCAGGACCAAAAATCAGGCCAAAACAACAAAATACTGTCCCCAAATTCATATTTGGGACCGAACCCACTACCAACAAATTATTTGAAATTATTAAATATATGTATTTTGGAGTGTTGAGAGAAAAGTGTATATTTCATAAATATAAGTCACAATATTCAAATGTAATTAAAGGTAAGAAATCAGACCTGCAATCGAAATAGTATCAAAGGACGAACATTTAATCCAAGGTAGAAACAAGTAA
>JAGDQP010021767.1:0-31329 GCA_022664845.1 Lepisma saccharinum | reverse complement strand
AGTGGTGAAATGGAATATGGATGAGCCTAGTTCCTCGCGCCAACTTCCAATACTCCTGCGTGTCCCACCAAGCTTTACTCGTCACAAACGTTAGCACTGCCAGGAGCATGTTATACAGGAAGAATGTGGAAGTTTCCCCATTCGGACGCAGCGCCCTGGAGTATGAGGGAATATCTGCATCATGTGGCGCAGTGCACTGCAGGTTCTAGTTGTGATAAAAAGACGCAGTTCCTCCAAACTCCTCAAGTTCGATGCGCGGCCTGCCGTGGGATTCTTGGAGCAGCGACGCGAGCGAATCGAGGGGAGTATCAACACGTACGGCAGTGCATGCAGCCGAGTTCCGCGTGTCACAAAACGTCAGCATGCTATACAGGAACAAGAGTTTATTGAGAAATCAGCGATTTTGAGCTTCTGTAAGAAAAAAGATGTTAAAAATTGAAATATGAAATTTCGAAGTATGACGGTATATCATCACTAATAGATTACAAAATATCTGCAAATACATCATTTTGAATCCAAAATGGCTGACTTCATAATCCATTTTCCAGAACGTTTGAACTAGGGATACGAAATTTGGAATAAAGATGTATTAACAAGAGTAGTTTAGGAATAATTTACATTTTTGAAAAAGTTCTTAACTTGGATCAAAATGGCCGCACAAAAACTTTTTCCACACCATTCGAGCTATAGAAAGGAAATTTGGTATGAAGGTGTACCATCACAAGTAGGTAACGGCAATGTAAGAAAACTTTTTAAAAATCGCTTTCTTTAATTCAACATAGCCGCCCAAATACAATTTTCCAAACCACTGAAGCTAGAGAAACGAAATTTGGTATGAAGGTGTACCATCACGTAAATGTTTCAATAAATGGATCAAACCACCGCTATGAGGGTGCAGCCCCCGAGGCGATATGGGAAAAGGTCTGCACAGCATGGGGCGCTGTCCCCAGAAAGTCTGATCACAATAAAGGGGGCGTAACCCTAAAAATTTGAAGTTGGGGCGCACACGGAATTCTGGGGCAGCACACCCAGCGAGGCGAACCCAGTATATATATATATACGTATAAAAAGCTGTGAAATCCGAGCAAAACACCAGATGATGTTCGAGCCTTAGGGCTGGTCGTGGTGGATTTTAGGGCCGCCAGCAGGAAGCAAATTTGCTGTATCATCACAAGTAGGTTACAATAAATATGGCAAAGCTTCCCTATGTTTCAATAAATATCTCATTCCCACGGGTGGTGGGTATGGGGAAAATCTGCAACATGGAAGCACAGTGTCCTGGAGAGTGGTTACGATAAAGGGGCGTAAGTACCCAAAAACTCGAAGTTGGGGGCGCAGCCAGCTACGGGGGGCGAGGACCTAAACGAGGCCGAGCGAGCGAGTATACATGTACAAAAAGCTGTGAAATCCGATCAAAAACACCAGAGGTGCAAAAAGTGGAGCCAAGTTCTTTAGCCCTGAAAAGGTGTGAAATGGGAGACGGATGAGCCAAGTTCCTTGGTGACAGCATGTAACAGGAACAAAGGAACTTGGCGCGAGCTGGCAACAGCCTTAGGGTTGGTGGTGGTGGACGTAGTGGGCTTTAGGATCCCCACCACCTTTATAGCTTGAGGATCATGAAGCTTGCCAGCTCGCGCCAAGTTCCTTTGTTCCTGTTACATGCTGTCACCAAGGAACTTGGCTCATCCGTCTCCCATTTCACACCTTTTTAGGGCTAAAGAACTTGGCTCCACTTTTTGCACCTCTGGTGTTTTTGATCGGATTTATATATTGTGGATAGAGGGATAATACACTTTTGAGAACGTCACTGAAATCCCCAGATGGGAAACAATTGCACTGTCACAACGCAGTTCAAGGAAGGAAGAAATTCCATCTCCAACAAGGAAGAAATTCCATCAAATTCTTGGTCGGACATAAATACGGAGGCAAGAGAGGAACGAGGGAAGAGAGAGCTGAGAGAGTGGGTGAGCAACAATACTAAGATACGTCAATTTTACCATAGAGCAACTGTTCATCTAGGCAGATCATTCTGCCCGTTCATCTATCCTTGTGTCTGTCAACCTGGAGGCGCTGGGCCACCATTGGGCCATTCTTTAATAGGAGATTCAATGTATGGGCTATTGCTTTAAACTCCCACGCCAATTAGTTCCTCTCTGCCATTGGAAGTCCGCGATTGGAGCTACGACCCTATCTCGCCTGGTTCTGGATTTTGGTAAATGAAGATTTGATTTAGAATGTCTGGAATTCGCAATTCATAGATGTTGGTGGGATCCATTCCAGTAGTCTGCTATGATTAAGCCCGTCTTTTGTAAAAGGGCAATACATTCTCTATTCTTGTAAAACCTGTAAATTTTTCATTTCTCTATGCCTAGTGTCACCCATTCATTGTTTGCCTTTTCTGTAGCTACTAATTAACCCCTGGAGTACATCTAGTATACGCCTCTTTAAGAAAGGTTTCTCAGTCACACCAGGCGAACACCAGGATGATACTCAACCTCCTAGATTTACGGTTGAAGGAGGCAACAATACATACATACACACACACACACACAGACACACACACACACACATATATATATATATATATATATATATATATATATATATATATATATATCCCAACCCGTCTGGTCAGCGTGGGAGCAGTAGACCAACTCCTCCCTTCGGGGAGAGGCCTCATCCACTAGTGGATTGAATATGGCTGTGATTTATTTATATATATATATATATATGTGTGTGTGTGTGTTTGTGTGTGTGTGTGTGTGTGTGTGTTTGTGTAGCCCCGGCGTTCCAGTTAGTAATTCAATAGGAGAATTCACTACTAGTCTATTACGGTAAGGAAAAATCAAAACTAGTCGAAACTCGGTTCACTCCTTCCACCGAAAGCCCTCCCCGCATTGCGGGCCTGTTAGTTACGCCACTGCTTTTCATGGAAAGACGTGATCACTGTTCGGACATAAGTGCCTCAGGTGCTGGAAAAGCGATCGCGTAAAAGAGGGAATATTGATAATGACCAAGAGAGGTGCTATGTGCCCAAACAAGTCCTAAATCGAGTAGTGGCGATGACAAATGGCGGTGTGGAAGCATCTAGTTCTTGGTTGGCTGCTTTATGACTTGAAGGTGGCTTGTCAGCAGTCGAAAAACGTCGCCAAATACGTCGTTGTGAATGAATGCACCGCCAGGCATTGGTACCAGAAATTCAGGCCGAGAGATTTCTATTTGTGTGATAAACTTTGCAGTATGCGCCCACATGCCCTGGATGACGAGGCCCTGAAGGCAACCATAAAGCAGGACAGCGGGCAATCATGTGTTGAGCTTGTCGAACGCTCCCAGGTTTCTCATGAATCAATAAGACTTCACCTGCACCGCATACAGAAGGCGTACAAGTTCAGCAAGTGGGTACCCCACACACTTTCGGAAGCCAACAAGTGACAGCCTGTTTATCGATGCTCTCTCGGTACCGCTACAAACCCACCCATATTCGATCGAGTGTTCACCAGTGACAGAAGATTGGTCCTGTATGAGACTCCCAAGCGTGCCCGACATTGTTGTTACCGCAGTACACTGTGCCAGAAACCACTACGAGCTGCTGGCACCGGGCAAAACCATCTCTGCGGAACTGTATGCTCGTAGCAGTTGAAGTGCGCAACAGGTATTGCAGCAGAAGGTGTCAGTATTAGTGAATCGCAAGGGTGTACTGTTTCTTGCGGACAATGCCAAGCCGCATGTGGTGGCCAAGGATACCAAAGAGCGACTTGGATGAAAGACACTGAGCTATCCACCTTACTCCTCGGACTTCGTGTCAACATATTATTACTTTATCTATTCCATGGAGAACAGATTTCGTGGGAAATTCTTCCCCAAGGAGACGGACATGCGGCAGAAACTCACGACCTTTATGTTCAAGGCCCTTCCAATTTTACCGCCAGGGCATTGCGCAGCTGCAGGGACGTTTTCAAAAAGTGCTGGATGCCGATGGTGTACTTTAAGGACTGAGAGTAAGTAATACTTTCTGTAAACCTTGCTGTTTCTATCAAAAACAGCAAGACCTTTTTTGGTTACTCTTTCTAGGTGATAGAATTACATATCAATGCTTACAAATAAGTTTACCATACATTTTAAGTATTCAAATTACGTCAACTTTGCTACAATATTTAAACCTATAGCTATAAATTTTTTAACGATTTGAACCATCAAAAAGAATTATTTTTATCTAACTTGTGTGAAAACAAACTGTTAATCTTTCACAGTTCGTCACAGCGTCATGTGTTATATGGTTGTTTCTAGCAACTCTGTGGATATCGAGTAAAATGAAATTCATTAAACATTCGGTATGTAGAGGATAGTTGGCGTTGAGTATTCGTTCCTATACGATATCTCTTGGGTAGACCTCAAATACAATTAAATGTTAATTTACACTACATAAAGGTCTTTTACATGACGACATGTTGAAAATGCTGAGAGTAGTTGTTGGGTACTTACTCTATGGCTTACGGCACTCGCAAGTTCATCGCCGTAGTAACAAACGTTCGCCATCGGGATCTATCCTGGGCAAGCCAGTTTTCATCATAAACACCTGGTTCTCGAAGATCCTTTCTAATATTGTTCTCAAAAATTAGTCTCGGTCTTCCCAACGATCTCTTTCCCTTCGAATTTCGAACCAAGATGAAATATAATCTTCGTTATTGTCCCATCCGAGCTACATGGCCTGCTCATCTTAGTCGTCATGTTTATTCATTGTTTTTACAACATCAGGTGAGTCATACAGTCCGTGAAGTTCTTCATTATGCATTCTCCTCTAATCTCCAGTCATCTCGTCCCATTTCGGCCCGTATGTCTTTCTCAGTACATTCTTTTCAGACACTCGTAATTTATGTTTATCTGCCAGGGCCGTACTCCAACTTTCGCAACCGTGAAATATTACCGGCAGAATATACGTTTTGCATATTTTCAATTTCAACTTCTTTGATATTAATCGCTAGGTTAGGAGTTTCTGAACTGATTAGAAATATGCATTGCCCGATACTAAGCGAGTTTTTATTTCTTCCATTAACTCGTTTTTGCTTGTTACGTATGCTTCTATAGTCTGACCGTAATGACTTGATAGCTAAAAGCCATGTAAATAAATGGGTCTCAGCTATCATGCCATTTCGGTGGGATTATAAGTATTTAAATTTCTTTACTTTCCCTATGTTCCCATTCTTAATTATTACGTTCCCATTTCCGTTATTCCCTTTTGTTTCGGCTTGTTATCATGTATTTTGTTTTCTCCATGTTTACCTGTAGACCTATCTCATCACACGCTTGTACTAAGACATCGGTGTTACTTTGTAGTGTCTCTATACCTTCTCCTATTAAATCTACATCATCCGCGCACACGAACACTTGGTTCAAGCCATTCAATGTTATTTTTATCCTCTTTTATTTTTAAAATTGCATATTCTAACGCAAAGTTAAATAGTAATTTTCGGGTGCAGTGACTAAAAATCGAACCAGGATCCTGCGGATGACAATTGGATGATCTACCAATGAATTATGACCACCACAACCAATCTCACTAGATAAAGAGTATTCCTCGCGCGTTAACTGAAACAGCTAGTCTCTACAGGTATCGAAAGTCAAGACACTACACCACGTGTAGGTATTTAATTTAGGGATTTTCAACAAATTATTAAATACGAAAGAATTCGATGTTAATTCCCTTCACACGAAGACCTTATTTATGGTGACATGTTGAAAATCGTATAGATGTTGTTTTTTTCGATTCAGTGACTAGTAACCGAATCCGGATCTTCATCTTACCAGCGGAGTATGGTGCTAATGCCTTGGTAAATATTTTTCTGCATTCTCCAACATTTTATAAAACACGAAATCTTTGTGTAAAGGAAGTAAACATTTAATTATTTCGTACTACACGATTTGTAAACGATTCCCTAATGAAAATATCTGTAGATAGGTAGTAAAGTGCCCTGCTTTCGACACCCAGAGGACATCAGAGGGTTCAACAGAGGCGCGAAGAACACTCCATATGCATGTAAGTAGGTTTTGTACGTGGTAGCTCAATTCTGTATCATGGTTCGGGTAGCTACAAGAGATAGAGGTGCAGTAACCAATTTTTCTGTAAAAAGAAACCAAATTTGGTACTTGTTTCCCCTCAACAAGTTTTTATTTAAACATTTTCATATTTAAGTGTACTTTTCTTTTATTCAAATATATAGAATATAAAACAAGTAAATTATATTTTCAGAACCAACATTCCCTTAAAGGATCGAATAGCCTACCTTGCTCAAGCGAATCTATGCTTAAAAAGTGAAAGAAGTGGTTATGCACTGCCTTTGAGTGTGTTCTTGCACGAGATGGAGGATGCAATCGAAGTAGCTCGAATCCAACAACAGGTAAATACAGTTAACCCTAACAGTCTGTCTGTAATGAACTCTTTCTTCTAAATTCATGGACGCAGAACTCTTGACATAAACACCACGTAACATGTAGCTCCAGGACAAATTAATCTTCCAGTGGTGTGGAATGGTAAATATTACCCCAGACGCTTACAAACTAATGCTGACATTTAGCGATTTTTTTCTAGAACTCAATCATCTCAGTACCTTCTGCAGAATTGCTGTAAAACTCAATGACATATTTCAAGCAGTTCTTTTTAGCTTCACGGCGTGTCTAGACTTGTGTTTTTCTGCTCTGGAGTATATATCACCCCACCACACCACTCGTGTATTTTTTTTACTCAGTGAATGGTTGAACATTTTCAAGATGGCAGTGGTTTCTGATGGTAATTTTGAGAGACTGTTATTTGAAAGAGATGATGAGGTATATCCTGTGAACAGTGATGATGAATATGAACCAAATAATACGGACATTAGGGACCGCAACAGCAATTCCGAACTCTCTTGTGAAAGTGATGATGAAAATGATTTGAATCAGCCTTTGTATTGTGGTAAATTCAAACTAACAGTATGGAATAAGAAGAAGCCTCCCAAAAACAAACTTACACGTAAGAAAAACATGATTACGAACTTGCCTGGAGTTGTCTTGCCAACAGAAATCTGGTTGCTGGAGAAGTGGAATCTGTCCCAGGAAAAAAAATACAAAAAACAGGGCATACTTGCACGGAATGCGGACGTTGGGTGTGTTTGGAACATGTTATTGTAAAATGTACTAAATGCGCTGAAAATAGTTCAGAACAAGAATCAAATTAGTATATTAATGTTGCAGTTTTTCAAAGTACTTAAATAAAAAATAAACAAGTAAGAAGTTGTTTTCTATCCTTTAACTCAATGGGGTAAATATTACCCCACCACACCAATGGTGTTACATTTATCCACCACACCACTGGAATGTTAAGGAAGCATTTACTTATAATTTGCAATTATTAAATTTGGAGCATATATATAAGTAAGTCAAAGTAAAGGCGGAACAGCAATTTAAGGTAAATTTACGATAAAAAAGAAGCAGTTAACTTTCAGCTTCTTATTCCATTAGAACACACACATAATAATTTACAGAAGTTTCTTCAATATTTCGAGCATATTACTGATTTAATAGTTCAAGTTTGAATAGACAGGAAGGAATTATACATACGTTGTATCGTAAGGGAATTTACTTGCACGCATTCACACTTAACACACAGATAATTCACTATATATCTCGGCTGGATACCATCCTCAGTATAAGACAAGAAAAAAGTTCAGTGAACACCCTCTTTCCAAATTGGACTCAGTATTCGCTAACAAATATAACTGCTAGATGTAAAAGCTGTCCCATCTTCATTACGTATCCAATAATTTCAATCAACACAGCCGGTGACAACTTCACTCTACATCTCCAAGGAACCTGTCAAACCTTAAACGTCATACGCGAGTATCCGCACTATTTGTCTGGCATTCTATTTGAAGGAAACAGGCGGTCTCTTGAACCTTCGCGTCAATAATCAACGACACTTTTCCGTCACCGACAGATTCCCCAGTTTCTATACATACGCAATTGCACAATACTAACTTCGATGACAGTTTCCGTGTAGCTGCAATCCTTACCTTCCACAGGACGTCTATGTAAAGGAGCTTTCATCCAAGGTTTGTAGAACAAAAGTTAAACCTGGTTTAAACTTTTAGTAACATTTTTTCCTGCCTAAGTGAACCTCTACATTTCTTCTCCAACCTTGTCCATTATCTTCCAGTCTGTTACGTTTCTTTTCTCATCCATGACGAAAATCAGGATTATTTCTTTTCTCATTTTTTTCTTACAAAAATTATAAAGAACTTCACTCTTGCCAGATTGTAGAGGTTTTTTTCTTTTTCAAAGCAAATTCCGAAGAAAATACATTTTTGCACACCCCTGTTTTTATCTGATATATTTTTAAGAAACAGCTAATAAACCCATCACCCTCCACCCATATTTTCTTATTTTTGATTTGCTGTCGTAAATTGTTTTGACATTTGCCACACTTTCAGGATAGACAGTTATTGTGAATTCATTGTTGGAAATAGTCGTAGACCTCTAATATTGACAACAGTTTTAGTTTTCACAATTGACAATCGAGACGACCTTTTTTGTGTATATAATCGTCCTCACTCTAATCTTCCTGTCAGCCTTAGGAATTAGTGCATATCTCCACTTACGTCACTTAAACCACCCAACTTACGCAAGTTTAAGCAAATAGTTCGACCTAGCAGAGACACCATACAGTAAACGCCCTTTTCATCTTCAGAAACTTGTCCTGATTCGATTCAGCCCCATCATTAAAGTTTGAATCCCCCCTTCGTATTTTGAACTTCCCACTCTTGATTTCTTACCTTAGTTTTTAAGACAGATAGAAAGCATCAGAACCCTTTAAGAACTCAGTCCACCACCACATTGCTTATTCGACCCATGCCTTTTTCCCTCACTCCAACAATGAAGGCCAATCACAGCGACATTGTGCAGTGTTGAAGATCCTTCGTCGAAAAATATCCAGGACAACTCCAACTGGTTCCACAGCCACCCCCAGTGTCAAGTGTCTCTACACCAATAGTGTATCATAGTTACTAGAAGCTTTAATTTTCCATTCCCCTATGTTAGTGTTTTGTGTTAATGATAAGTGTTAGTAGTATGTTCGGCACTTGAAAATAGTATATATGTTTGCCACACACGATAATGTTTATAGGAATATACAAGGCTACAAGCGCTGTTTTGAACCCCTCTATTTAACATAGCAGAGATTACATTAAAGACTACAAGGGCTTATGGCTGTTCTTGGGTCGGTGATTTTTATGAAAGTCTACTCCCACTTTGTTTAAAAAACAAACAACAACAACACTATTTTAACATAGCACAAGGCTTCCACCATAGTCTGTGACATTGTAACAGAAAATTTCAAGTCACACATACAGAATTCACCGATGTTTTATGTATACTGCTAACTGAATTCATCTTACACCAGGGACCTAAACACATGGTTTACGAAGAACTTAATATATCTACAGTGACCAACACACATGGTTTACGAAGAACTTAATCTCACTCCAGTGACCAACACATACACATGGTATACGAATAACTTAATCTCGCCCCAGTGAGCAACACACACACACATGATTTACGAAGAACTTATTCTCATAAACGAATAAAGCATATCATTAGCATCAGTGGTTGTGGTTGAGAATTTAATTAAGAAATCCTGTAGTGAATAGCCAGACGCACGACATGCTAAATAAAGAAAACAATACTGTCCACAAAAATGAGATAAATTACCTTCAATGCGTCTATTATTCCATCTATAAAATAAACAGTTGTGTTTTAGAAACCTATATATAATACGGTATATATTGTGGAAAGCCGTAGTAATCAAAATATTCACCGTGCCGTGAATTAGAAATATAAATGACAATGCTCGCCGGGCTTATTATTAGGATCAGTATCTATAATTAACGCTGGAGGCAGTGTATCAATAAAGCGAGGTAATTGCTCTGTAGCATATACACCTATAAAATGACCCCGGGGCAAATTCTGATGTAAGACCTCAGAGAGTTCAAGAGTAGTCAACAATTTTTCGTTGGAAATCAATTTCCAGTTCAGAGGAGAATTCACCTTTAATAACAGCTGTTACAGGAGATGGTAGTGCTTGGCTAAAATGAACTTCTAATCGTACACTTCCCTGCCGCTGGAGACTAGTGTGAAATGCTGCACCGGCACTAGAATCAGCAGTTAAATCAAACAATAGTAGAGTATAACCATTAGGATACCCGGCAAGTGAAATATCATTACCTTTATTAGAAAAATAAATACCAGAACCTGTATATCACGTAGAATACACTTGAATATATAGCTTATTATCAAAATCTGGCTGTAGTGGTTTAGATGGAACGGGTGTTCCGTCGACATACAATGTAAAAAATTACATACTGAAATGCTTAAAATTAAATGGAATTGTCTGATATGTACCGTTGAAAGCTGTATTAGTAACATACCCAGTAATAATATGTTTAGGCACTATTGCAGAAACAGATCTGGGAGTGTAGTGTCCATAATACTTTGAGGTAAAGTCTCTGTCTTCGCCTGCACCTTTGTTATAAAATATTTTACTCTAAATTTAAGATTTAGCAATAATTTATTTTGTGCTATTTTCACCGTGGGCGACACATCAACATTTTTTACAAGCAATGTTGCATCTGTAATTACAACTTTTCCCTCAGCCGCAGCTTCACCCATTAGACAAAATACGGGTTTGGCCGGAATGAACTTAATACGCAACTGTACATCACTCAATAAAAAATTATCCTGATTGAAAATATCACCGTGAATATAACCCAGTAATTCAAAGGGTTGACTTATCCCTGTAAGAAGAGAACGCTGTTTAAAACCAAAATTACTACTATCAGCCACACTGTCCATATGTCCAGCAGTATCTTTATACCACATTGCCGTCTGAAGATTAGTTGTTTTTGCATTGGAGTTATAATTCAATAGTTTTTCAATATACGATCGGTATGGACATGTATGCAAGGAATAGGAAATTAGTTGATTATTCAGATATAACTGTACCTCGCTGAACATAGCGTTGAGAAAATAATTTACATGACCAATTTTCTTATCGGCAGATGTTAAATCAGAACCGTCAGTTTTAGTAATTTTACCTCTAATATGTAGCATTTTATGTGGTAGATCAATATAATCATCAACGTGGCCGGGGACTACAAACTCTATGGGAGCACTACCACATATTGACGCCGCAGGTTTATACGCCACTGTTTTATTACCAATAATACTCGTTTGAGAGGGTAGACCCGAACATAGATCTAATTCTGATTTCGTACAGTCGCACTACATTTTTGCTTTTCTGCTATAAATACCCTCACTAGTTTATTTTTATAATACCATATTACGAAAATGTAGTTTTACATATACATTGAAATATTGGAAAGGAACTAGATTACCCGTGCTATCTCTTAAATCAATAACAGTTTGATCAAACTGTTTACGTTGCACGGGGACATAATGAGGATTTTCAAAGATATGCACATTACTAGCACCATACTCTTTAATATTCGTATTTATAATACGCAGTAGTGGAACAACATTATCAATATAAATATACATGTGTGCGGGTAGCGATTTATGTATATCGGGTGGATAACGTGCATGATGGACAAGTGCAATATTGTCTTGCTGTATATGATCCAAACCTAGTATTTTGGCTAGTTCGCTTGATAGCCGTACTTCTTTTACGCTCCCGTCATCTTTTCTTACTCTACTGACCTTGCGTTTTACCAAAGCTTTAACTTTTAATTGTAAATTCAATTTATCGCTTTTATAGTTAATTTCAGATAGAATATCGTCAACGTGATAATATTGACCGGGCATTAGTTTAGTTATGTTCCAGCTTTCTTTATCTGTGGTGCGATAATATATATTAGTATATTTTGAAACATTCTGAAATGAACTTGTATAATGTACTTCGACAACTCCATTAATAAAACATCTCTCTCTTCTTCCTCTTTTTCTTTACACCACCTGTTTGAATAACTTTACATTTTTGCCGACGTCCGATCCTACCAACAACTGATTTATTTTATTTTGTGCTTTATTCTTTAAATTACTTTTTGCCTCTTGACAACGTGCTTTTTAGCCGCTTCAACGGGTAAATTAATATTTAGTAAGTCTTTGGCTACATTAAATCCACCACGTAACAATTCTCTACCAACAGTTTTTGCACCTTGTTTTAATAATAATATACAGTACGAAATAAACCACCTAGAAAACTAAAAATGCCGTATCCTTCTTGGTATGGTGCACCTCTATATACATTATAACCACTACCTGCTTGATTCGAATTGTATTGGAGATAAGGATCATTCATTTTTTCTGCTATATACACAAATATAGCATTAGTTAATAAAATTGTATTGTTATTATTACCATCCTTTTTCAGGCATAGAAAAAGGTCTTATTTCCATTTTATAACCACATATATCTACGTTACCTCTTAACAGAGGACAGCATGGACTCCAACGTTTATGTTCTTTTGAGGTGATATGATAAGATTGCCAAATACCTCATTTTAAATTACAAATTGCACATCTCACAATATCGGGTAATGTAACAGAATAAAAACCACATTCTGCAAGTCGATATGGTCTAACTTTCCGTTGCTTGCCGTTCGTTAAATACTATACTGGAATCCATGAATTGAATGAAGCAGGATAACCCCGCCACTGAACAAGTATTCGTTTGCCTTTAGCTTCTAAATTTCGTCTATTTCGTAAACTTTGGGTAGTGGAACAGATGGTATTTCCTCTTTGAAAAAGGTACCATCAATCACATCACCATTTAAGTTCACTAAACATAAACCAATTTATTTTCCTTATATTGCATTTGTTTTATTTTAAAACTTTCCAGAGTCCAGTTTTCTTTGTAGCCTTTTGTAAAATGTCATTTTGCCTTAGTAATTCGCACAGTATCCCCTTCTTTATATTTCTTTGCTTTAACACTAGTACTGGTTGGTTCTTTCACCAGTCTATTCCACATTTGTTGAAACGTATCTTGGTTCACTAGAGCTGGTGGTAATTGTTGTGCAGCGTGTGGCCTAGAATTATATTCGTGAACTAGTCGGGGGAGCACATCTATGTAGCGGTAAGTCCTCTTTGCTGTAAAATATTTCTACATTCTTTGCTTCAGGCTGCGATTCAGACGTTTTACGAGGCTTGCTTTAACATTGGGGTTTTCTGTTGTAAAACATGAATATGATAGTTTTTAAAGTACACTTGCAATACTCTGTTAACAAACTCTTTACCTTTATCTGTTTGTAGGCGTGGAGGTTTAGGTCTGGTGGTAGATGTAAATATTTTCACCAAATTTACTACGCATAAGTACTGCCCATACATAGCGACTAAATAAATCGATCGCTGTTAAAATATGCCGGTACCCATCATTATACTTTTGTAGACTTTGCATATCTACCAGGTCCGCTTGCCACTGATCGTTAAACACAAGATAGGGAATTGCTTTGAAAACGTTTTCGCACTGGTTTATGCAATGTATATGTCGACTGCTCTTTTAATTACTTTTCCACTCGCTGATTTCTTTATAGCTTTCCATAATGCATGAGCCGTTGAAAATGAGGCAGGATGTTCAAGGATATAGTAAATATTAGCTAAATTCTTCACAGTCTATAGTTGCGGAAAGTGATAGCTTTATGTTTACGTGTTGGTCCCGGCTCCCCCTCTTCTGTTTTTGGGACGCAGCAGCTGTCAACTTTCGAATATACTCTCTACGTTGAGGGTTACCTATATACTCTAAGGGTATACTTGATTTTGCTAATAGTGCAGCGAAGGTTTCTCAGCCGGTGGGTGAAATATTTTTCCTACGACACCTAACAAAATCAGATATTAACTCTACTATATTTACACCGGGAATTAATTTACCATATATATTAACATTACCACTTGCATCCCAATGAACGTTTTGGTTTTGGTTTAATTTGTGTAGTACAGGCCTTACTTTATGCAGACATATTTTGGGAAGAATAAATATTATTTCATCATCAACCTCCCACTCCTCCTCCTCATGATTCTTTGTAATTGTTGCGGGTGTGATGGGTTTTAATTCACCTCTCTGTATTTTATCCATTTTTCTTCTACACTCATACTCTTATTATTTAAAATATTCTTCATCTCATCATCAAAATTAAATATAGTGTGGTAGTTATATAATCTTTCTGGCGGAATTAAAATAATTTTTTTTCGCATGCTGCATTTTTATTATTATTTAATTAAACCAAACATTATGCCTCCTAGAATGGGGGCAAACAATGCTGTGAGGAAACCACTTTTTTTTTACAATTATTCGTTTTTCCTTGTTTCACCGTCGGTCCTTTATTTACCAAATATCTAAGCAATATTTTTATACTTCCACAATTTATTTTTCTCCATTTTATTTAACGAAACATTTCCTTGCAATACGTTATAGGAAGATTCACAAATAGAACGAATTAATTCATTATTTACATTTTGTAATATTGCTTTGCGTACTTTAGGTTTTGTCTCTGCTAAAAGTCTTAGTAAGTGCGCACTCTGCTTATTTTAGTTCCTTCTTTCTTTGTTTCTTTTTTCTTTCTATTTTAATGGCTATTATAGTAAAAATAGTTGTTAAAATATATAACATATTGAAGAAGTTATTTTATAAGTACATAAACATAATTGAAAGAATTCGAGGGGAAAACATTTGTCCTAACACGTGTCTCATCAGCGGTATTTTATTTTAAATCAAATAGTAGGTAATCATGAGCATTTCGGGTCGCGTCCTCATAGGCCTCTTGTATCTATTTAGCATTACCCGAATACAATTGGCGTGCTAGATAATTAGTTTGATCCTAATCTCTACAATTTTTAAAACATACCATGTAGTGGGTGTTTAAGGAAATATCTCGCATACGTTTGGCCTGGTGGAATATATTTTGAGTAATAAACACAACACTTAAGTTTCGATGATGACTCCCTTTAGTAAAGAAGTCTACCATTTGCCCATTACACTCACACATTAAATCGTCAATTATAATAAGATGGGAACCTGTGTCCGCGGATAAATTATCAATCTGTGGCAGACCCTTTTTCAATGTGCACGAATATAATGTCTCATACAAAGGCTGCCACTCGTCATAGCACCAGAGAATATTTTTACATTTTTTCAGCATAGTGTTTTAAAACCTCTTTCACAAAATACGATCTCCCACATCCCGTGGGGCCAGCTGTAATACATGTAAATGGCTGTTGAAACTCAATATTCTAATATATTTTAAAATAATTAGGATTATAATAAAACATTGTTGTTATTACGATTTAATACTGTTAATACTAACTGTACAATTTGTTTAGACAAACTAGAACATTTTGGAATAGTATTATTCTATTCTAAACACTTTTGAACATATTTTGTTACGTCGTCACATATCTGTGAGCGTGTAAATACTGCCTGTGAAATACATGGCATGTAGAGATGAAATTTCCTCCACGTATAAAGACTAAAATTTACCTGGGCGTTATTGTCATTATCTGATGAACGGATAATACACTGGCGAATATTCTTAAAATTATTCCATAATGATAGTTCGTAATTAGCGCTAAGAGAAAATTCTGTGGCAGTGAAGTTGCTGTAGTGAAATTAAAGTAGCTGTCAATATATAGAATATATGATAGAAAATTATACCACTGTTTGAGAGAAAAGCGTATAGGATCGTAGTAATTATGTAAACTAATATTTACTGAAAATGTTCCCGCATTATCATCATATTCAAGGTTAACAAATATTTCAATTTCATAAAAATAATAATAATGAATTAAAATTTGCTTATCCATTATATCTTCTTCTTCTTTATACATTGAAAATAGATACAATACCATAATAACTTATTTAATCTATTCGTTGTTTTTTTAACCGTATGGAACCGTATCATAATTATCAGCGCATACTTTTCTTTCGTGCACATCAGCTGATAAACTTTCTTTTCCGGCCTAGGCACGATAGTATGATTTTCCATGCGAGTAAACTTTCTTTCTCTAAACACTTGAATATGTGGAGCGTTGTTAAGTATCATCCCTTTTATTTTTTGTAAATTAATTATTTTAGAATTTTCATAATTGAGTGTTATTCCTCGAAATTTATACGCACAAGAATTTTCCCCACTTTTGGGGTTGTATAATTCAAATCCATAGTTCTTAGGGCCTCCGGAACAGAACTCACTAATAAAAGCCTCAAAACCGTATGCTTGTAACTCGTTAGTAAGTTCACCAAGAATATAACCTGTTTCTAACTTTGGCCCGTCTGGATTCCCCACATAAATTATATTATTTGTATCAAAGTAAAGCACGTATTTACCTAATTTATCCAGATAATTGTAGAGCTCCAGACGAGCGTGGGCAGTAGTATAAGAAGCTAGTATCACATTTGTATTAGTGTGAGGTACAATCGCGCTATCAAGATTCTGTCAATTTGAAATTAACGTGTCCTCGTTAATTCGTGAAACTCAATATTTTGATCACGTAAGTTATTAAAATATTGACCCGGGTCAGTTATTATTGATGTTTGATTAAACTTTTCTTTCTGACCCAATTAACCCCAAAAACTATTTAGTGCTAATTTAGCTAAACTCTTACGTCTTTTATATACACATATTTTGTCCGAATGCAACTTTATACCTTCTTTGTCATAATATCTGCTTATAAATTCCTGTTTCTTTTCATCGGTCATGTACGACGCAGGCCAGTCGCTAGACTGTTTTTATTAGAAACTTATTAATATACTCTGTAAATAGACCACTTTCTTTTTAACATGATTATATTGTTCAACCTTAAAATGCCACGCCTCATGCATTTCTACCAACTTATATCCTTTTTCAATCACCTTGCGAACCTCATCCACTACCCAAGTACCGATAATGGCACGCTCCTTATCATTATGTGTACAAATACCTTGATTTAACGAATCAACGCATGCTGTGCACAGAGGGAATAGGAACTAACCCCCAGGTCGATATGGTAACACAGGTTGATACAATTCGGTTGGAGGAAGAATATTACATTTTACTATTCCCTCAATTTGGTCGATGGGCGGACACTCTTTTCCTACATAAATATGTGTAGGATGCTTCACGGTGTATTATGTGACCTTATTACAGAAAGGGAACAGGGAACATACGTCCAAATATTTAATTTTCTCCCCTTCCTTAATTATAATGTAATTTCACCGCGGTTGCCCGCCCCCCCGTACAAAGCGTCACGCAGATTCATCGGTTCTTTTTTGCATGGTTTTAACATATCTAGAAATATTTTCATTATTTTTGTCTGTGTTTTCCATTGACACCCCCACATGGTGTGCACAATAATATCTATTTTCTTAAATCTTTTCACCTTGGCCATTGCATTTTCACATTTTATATTCATTGTACTGAAAGGGTTATTATGGAGCAGTACGTTCGGCTTGGTTCAATAACACATACGACAACCGTGATGGAAGCAGCCTTTATACTCCCAGACGTGTTACTTTCCGTTCTCCATATTATTCCAATAGCCATTCACTTTAAAATTACCTGGCATTACATTCTCTTTTCCATTATCCGCGTGCTCTATTTTTATCCGCCTTTCCCTTTCTTCCCACACAAGCCATTGTATTGCTTCGACCGACTGTACATCACTCCATCGATAACCCTTTCTTGGTATAATTTCTATCGTTTCTGACCTTAAATAATTACGACGACATACTAAATTGCATGCGATTGCTATACTATCAATGGAACCAAGAAAGTTTTGTCGCTTTTTGTGGAGGTATGTGTTCAATTGACCCTCACACCGTGAGTTGAATGCGAATGGAGATCAGGCGAAGGTCAGTTGTTGGTGTGGGTATAGCCAACGTACTACCTGGTTGTGGCAGTTCACAGATAAACTATTCTGTGGTTCAGTTACACTGTGAACGTGCTAAAGGATAGAGTGAACATGGTTTCCACAGAGCGTTATAAGGGCGTGTATGTTGTACGAGTTCAAACTGGGGTCAAACGCAGATTCAGCGGGGCGGAAGCTATGCCGGGCGTTTGGTGAGGGTGTCGTGACAACGCGAACAGTGTGGCGGTGTTTTACCAAGTTTTAGGACGGTGACGAAACACTCGAAGACGTACCACGTGCAGGAAGACCAACACAGGTACCAAATGAAGATCTTCAGGCATCAATTCATACGAACAGTGGCCAGACATGTGAGGAACTGGGACTACAATTCAGTGTGAGTGGAGAAACCATTCGGCAGCACCTCCATCAACATGGGAAGAACTACAAGTTGGGTCTATGGGTCCCACATGATTTGACTCCTGGCCAGAAGGCAACGCGAGCAGACACCTATGTTTCTTTGCTGTCTCGTCTGAGGAAGGAGCCATTTCTTGACAGAGTGTTGACATGTGATGAGAAGTGGGTCCTGTATGGAGCTCCACGGCGCCATCATTATTGGTTAGCATCTCATGAACCGGTTCCAAACAGCCGAAACCAGCACTGCACCAGACGAAGGTCCTCCTGAGTGTTTGGTGGACTGCTCGCGGCATCGTGCATCGGGAACTGCTACCAGCTGATCAGAGCATCAATGCAACTGTGTACTGTCAGCAGTTGAGCCGTGTTCAAGAAAAACTCAAAACTCTGGAGCCAGCACTTCTGAATCGCAAAGGGGTCCTCCTGTTACAGGACAACGCTAAGCCCCACCTGGCTATCATGACCAGGGACACCATTCTACGTCTTGGATGATATAGTATCCGCCATACTCCCCGGACATTTCACCGTCCGATTTTCACCTGTTTCATTCCTTGGACAATCACTTTAGAGGATGCCAGTTCAAATCAATAGTAGAGGTGCAAAATGCACTTGATAACTTCTTCGCTTCACGGCCCACCAAGTTCTACCGCGATGGAATTCATGGACTTCCAGAACGTTGGCAGAAGGTCGTCGATGCTGATGGGGCTATTTTTTATCTTCCAGGTACATTTTAGGTGACATATCGATGTTCGAAAGTGGTGGGTGAGAAAGCGACAGAACTTTCTTGCTTACCTTATAATTGCTTCCAGAAGGGGATTAACCTTTGTCTCAAGTTCAAAATGTTCCATAAATTTCAAGCGTGCCAATCGTAATATTTGACATCTTGCCTACAATAATTAATTAATTCCTTCTCGAAGTTAAAAATTATAATTCTCCCCCAGAATTTTATACCATGCCAGAAACTTTTCACGTTCTTCTGACGGCATACTGTTTACCCCATAAAATGTTTTGGCAGGCAGCACACTGGAATAATTCTGATTACATGTGGTGTTAAAAAGTTGGGGAACTATCCCTTAATTGGAGGAAGATCAAACGCTTGGAGTAATGTGGCCAGTGCCATAGGCAAGAAGTTAAGTGGATCAATAATACGTAAATATTTATAATAAATGCTGAGTAGCTGACAACCTTCCATAATAATATCGAGGACCACTGTTTACTATTTAAAATTGTTCTTAAAATAAAATGAATATCGTACCCTCTAGCGTTATGCCCGACACATGTTAAGCTATGAATACCAAAACACTTCTCGACAAGAAAATCTAAAAAATGCAGAACACAGTTTTCACCACTGAAAACGCGTTCTCTTACACTAGACACAGAGCAATTTACTTTTATGTCATCTATAGAAATACAAATATAGCATAAAATATGATAAACTAACAAATTGAGAACGTGCTCATACACATTATCTTACCCAACCACCGTTTCATCTTGCCGACTCTCTATGTCATAAAAAACAAGCATAGCCTTTTTCTCTAATTATATTTGTTACTTTATGTGTTTTCTTTGGTTGCATGAACCATAAATGATTATGAGGCATCATATTGCGGCAATTTGAACAATATATTTTAACGCATGTATGAGGGCTACGACCTTTTCTTACTGTATATATTTTGAAACATAAATCACATTGCTTTTTAGTATTACGTATTATATCTCTATGATTATTGAAACATACCTCCCCGTAAAATGATCTATTACACACTTTACACTTTATCTTGACATTATTAACACATGGAGGTTTACTCCCACACTGTGAACAGCTAGCTTTACATTTAAAAATGTGTTCATATGATTTTTTATATTCACTGTGGCATTTTTTACATTAATAACTGGTCGAAAATGCTACCGTCAAGTTAGTAATTGCTTTGTAGTATTTGTTTATTAATAATAAATTAATGGCTGTTTCAACACAACCTACCTTTTCATATAAAATAACAGTACCCGATAAATCCCCATACACAGTTATTTTAAAATCAGTCAGCATGTTTTGAAACCGGTGAATATCTTCAATTCTATCGCCAGTGGTCCCTCCTTTAACACACAACTTATTGACTTCCGTGTTCATATTTTTTTCCCTTTGATCATAATATATTTGTCGTTCTTTATTATTCTTTTTATTATTGATCAACTCCATAGCCAGTACTAGCGCATGGGCGAGACAGTGAGTATCGCTATTTTTAATTATAACTATACCTCTATTTGATTTTATATAATCGTTAACACTGGATAACCCTTGTTTCACCCGACCTTCACCTTTAGGCATTTGCACATGATGCAAATTAACCAGGAATTGTTCTTGATTAAGAAACGACGCACTGGATTCTACAACTTTTTCCATAGATAATAACACATTTTAGACAGATATATTCCGTGTCTGTCGAAACGATAACCAAAATGACCTATGACGCTCGCTTTGATTACGAAACGTGAGACCGACTTGATCATCGTCATCAATACCATGTATGAGGTGTGCTAATAACTCTGCAATACCATTCATAATGCAAGTAAAAGGGTTTTCATTTTCTGAAGGATTATTAATATGTACTTCTATCAGTCTACCTTCCTTATTGATTGTTTTATATATTTTATGTTTTTCACTTATGTTTATATTTGAATTACGTGGTCCACCTGTTTGTATGTTATTTAACACTTCCATGCATAGAACATCAATTTTGTTAAAAGTATCAAACTGGTTCATTTTATAATTTTTACTTTAATTGATTATCAAGTCACTATTATTACTTTAAATTGGGTGTAGTGTTTTTGAGCTTTAACAAATTAAAATAAATGTAATAAAATATTTACAGTATATAATTTGACACAACTTTAAAATAATAACAATAATTTGAAATTACTTCAAAAATAACGTCACAACTCAAAAATAATAGTTTTAAAGTTAGTCTATAATAATGTCACAAATGCTCAATATTATCTGCACAGTACAGTATTAATTATTCCCTGAGCAAATATGCACTCTACGGAGGTTGGCGACACTCCACACACAACCCTATTCTCGATGCTGTCCACTCTTCGGCGATTGGCGACACTGCACACTCCACTATTCTCGATAATGAAGAGATATCACTCTACGGAGGTCAGCGGACAACTGACGTGGTACCAATCAAACGCCCGTATTTTATAGTTTTTAGTAACCAATTACAACTCAAACAATTTTAATGACATCATCAGTAGCCAATCAGAAAGTAGCTCAACGTTATATGCTGGGTTTCCCGTGACGTCATGAGCTTTTCCATTTTTTGTAGTCGCGTAACGAGCGAATTCAAAATTAAATTACTCTACATTGTTTGCGGTGGGTTTGTAAAAAGTTTCATGTGGAATTGCTATTAAAATATAAAAAATCATGGTAATTAAAAATGCGGCTTTCAAAATAAACATTATTACGACTAACCTCTGGGCAAAAGGTAACTTAAGAGTAAAGGTCAAAGGTCAAATATGCAATATTTTGAAAACGGTAAATAGCAGAGACATACGGTTTTCAAATTTAATGTTAACACAACGAAATAATTATATTTTATATTCCTTAATTTAAAGAAATAAAATTTCAAAAAATTGAAATCGCTATATTTTATTTAGAAATAATAATTTTAGAAATAACCAGTTTTCAATTTTCAATATCGCCGTGACATATAGCATATTTTCTGAGAGTTTCATAATTCTGGGGCAACGGTGGTAAAGTTCGAAAACACTAATATTTGGAGATATGTGGTATTCAAATTCGGCATTGCCGTAAACAATTAACATAATTTGCGAGTTTCATACTTCTTAGAACAAAGGTTCAATTTTCGAAAAGTTCAATACGCCATTCGCTGGCGAAAGTGCAAAACCTCGTAACCCATCTAAACAAAACTTTTCAGGAGAGCAATAAAACCGTTTTGCTTTCAATTTGTTCTGCTTGGAAACACTGTTATAATTCGAGATGATACTTTAAATGTTTAATAAAGTAATGGTAATCGATTTGAAATAGTTTCATTATTTTATTGCTGATAAATTGAGATACGTGTTTTTGTTCGTTTTTATCTACCAACTTATGTGGTTTTATACAAAGATGGTAAGGTGATGCTGAATGTTAAGTTGAGAAGTAAATTATTTAATTGTTACTAAATATTTTATTTATTCACATTACATTATAATATAACGGCAAATGTATTTTGATACTATTCTTTAAAAAAAAACTATGCACTATTTTGTGCATTTTTTTTTCAGGAATATGTTACTAATTTATACCAAATTTAAGATGAGCTTCCCGGTGGCGATATCGTTAGCGTACGTAAAACCCCAAACAATCAATCAATCAACCAAATGGAATAATTATGTGTTATTTGAATAATAGTTTCTGCACTTTCTACTTCTTTAATATGTATGTTCTATAATGGAATTTCTTGGAACAATGTAAACAGTAACCAGGTACATAAATTGAGCTAAACTTGAACACAACAATGAAATTGCTGTGGTAACCATATTCAATGAGGAAGACAATCATAAAACTTCCAACATTCTTTAGGAAGCAGAAATTTCAACTCTTGCAAGTCTTTATATTTCTGTTCCCGTATCTTCCTTTGTGATTTGTACAAAGCTTCAGGAGGAGGGAAAGGTCCTCTGCTTACCCGTTTGTGCAAAGGTCTCCAACCATCACTAAAGTGTAATTTGTAGTGAATTTCTCCACCTGTTGTATACAGAAGACTGCAAATATCATTGACTGTTGGGTCACCTGTTGTATATCCTGGACGTATCGATTTGTAATATGTAGTACCAGAGTGTCGCGGAAATCACTGTAGTTTAGGTACTTAACTATAAGGCTGTTAGGACGGGCTTCCCTGCAAACAGCAACATAGTCGGAAGGTAGATGTATCTCCCTATTTTTCAGTCTCTTTTCGATGGAAGCATGGACAGAATCTACTTCAATTTGAGTATGACCTCGTTCTAAGTAACTTTGTACTATTTCTACATTCTTGCTTGTAGCAAGCCAAACAGAGCATTTGAGAGCACAACATTTTTGCTTTGATATCCGCAGTTATCACTACAAGATGATCTTCTTCGTGGAGGGGTGTGAATCAATGTAGCAAGTTAAATAATCTATTATTATAGACTTAAATACTGCCGCCTCTACTCCACCCTCCCCTTCATACCAAAGGTAACATGATACAGCCTTTGAACTCAAAGTAAATATTCTGAAGTTATGGACACAGAGTTTGGTCTTATAGCAAACAGCAGTTGCATTCAAAAATGGAGCGAGTTTTACAGCTTGTGCATCCATTGTAAATACAGCTATTTCCGTGGGATTTTCTACTGCATCACTTTTATATTTATTTGTTTCTTCGCGGGCTTGTTCCTTACGTCCAATGTGTTCATTGTACTCTTCATCAGACACATTACCAAAATTATGCTTCACACAGATGGAACATTGATCTTTTTTCGGCTTGAAAATGGAAAGATTTAATTTTGCAAATTCTGCTTTTAATATTGGTAAAGACAGTCTTAATATTGTGTTCAGTACAGGCACTTTTGTAATGCAAATATAAATCTGAAAAGTTCTTGAAAGTAGGCTCAAGATATTGTTTGCTTGTGGTGGACCTACAATAGTGTGAGGGAACTTTTGGTAAGTCATTTAAATATGAAAGCAGAAAAGTTTTCCCATCCCGCATTCTGCCAGTTACCCTACTTCTCCTTGGGCATTCTATCACTTCGCTATTGACATGCATTCCAGTTTCCCTTACACTGCACTGTACCTACGCTCTGACGCTCCACTCTTTTACATCTAACGTGTTCAGAAACATCTTCTTGCACACTTGCAACCTTTTGAGTTTTTCTTTAAGAAATAGTTCAGGGTATTACTTCGCCGAGAATCTTCTTTCCCTTGTTTGGTTGTCACATTATCTACTAATGACGCCACAAAAGTTTACCTCATGTCCCAGATCATTGAGTCGCAAAGTGTACAAAACATCTCTTTCCATTCCTCTTCGTTGAACATGTTGCAATGACGAACTCTAGATTTAGCACAATGTTGAGACGAGCAAGTCGGTCCTATTTTTCTTGCTGGTCTATCTTCACAAAGCATTAATTGTCCGTCTTCTTTCTTGTATCTTAGGTATGCTTTCCCTTCCATCCTGAGACGTTTATTTTTCTCTCTCGCTCTACGAATATTGTCTGAAGCTCGCTTCTTGGTCTTCTTTGCAATCTCTTCACCATCTCCAACTGTTTTCTCTTCTGCAACGGACATCGCCGTTCCTAGATCAGTAATCCCTATGTTAACATCCTTTTCTAAAACTAAGCCCATCGATACCAAATCCTCATCAGTTACAGTGGGAATATCATTAAGGGAAAGAAAGGAATCTTCCTAGTTATGACCGGAACTGGTCTCAAGAATTGTATTTTTGGTTACATTCTTCTTATCACAATCACCGTTTACTTCTTGTAAACGTTCCATCTATTTGACACATCTTGCACACTCCGATCTTGTATACAACGCTTAGATGAAGTATTAATGCTGCTCTATTAGCAAAGGATTTCTTGCAGTTATCACAAAACATGATATTGCGACTAACATGACACAACTAAGACTTCACTTGCAACTGAACGTAGTCATTTAACGCAAGTAATATTGTTCTTTATCACAATAAAACAGAGCTCCTGTTATGCTTTGTTTTTCGCACGTCAACGCCCGAACTAAGACACTGTTGCAAAAAACAATACAATGTGGGCAGATTATCTGTTTAAAATACCAGAAATACGCCCTGGCAAAACCTCGTATCATTCATAAACATGAATTTACGAAAAAACTAAACGTGGGTAAAAACTCGTATAATTTTATACGAGGTTTTACCACAAGAAATGAGATACGAGGTTTTGAAAAGTTAGTTTTTCACGTTTTGTATTAGGTTTTCGTTTACGATCTTTTGCACACACGTAGATTCAGATGTGGGAAATTGAATGCAACTAAAATCTAAAATTCCATAAAAAGTGGAGATACGAGGTTTTGCACTTTCGCCGTCGATATGTTGAAAACGGAAACAGACAAAGACATGCGGTTTTTAAATTCGGCATTGTCGTGACTAGACCTTGTTGTAATATGAGTGTCATACTTCTATAATCACGGTTAGCGAAGTTAATAATCGGCACTAAATTTGACTTCAGCACACAAAAATACATATAAGATATAAATTTCATGTCCCTACCACCGCTGGCGGCGAAATTAGCAAACGGTAGGTGGTACACAGAAACAGACTTCAAATTTAAGTTTAGAACACAAAAATACATATAATATGCAAGTTTCATAATTCTGGAGCCAAATTGTCAAAATTCGACTAAATTCAAACCGCCATACCTTGGCACGGGTAGGTGATAGCATGAAGCGGTTTTCAAATTCAGCATTGCCGTGACAAATAACATATACTCTGAAAGTTTCACAATTCTGGGGTTAAATATTTAACCTTCGACCTTGAGGTCACCACTTTTCCGTATATACTATTCAATGCCCTTATACCAAATATGAAAACAAAATTTTAATATGTTGTACCGTTATGTTAGGGTCTTTATAGCCTTATTTCTTATGTAATCTCTGCTATATTAAATAGCGGCTATAAAACAGTGCCATACTCTTTTATAAAATATTAGGTTTGATAAAGGGTCGTAGTCTTTCATGTAAGTTAAATAGTCTAGACTGTGTGTAATCTCTGTTATGTTAAATAGGAGGGTTCAAAACAGAGCTTGTAGCCTTGCATATTCCTATAAACTTTATCCTGTGTGGCAAAATATATGGTCATAGTATTTTATAAAATGTGATAATACTTTAGCCTAAATATAATCATACTCTTTTTTTTTACAAAAAATTGAATGAGTCATCGAGAAAATCCCGACCGGGAGTTAATGACGTCATGGGAAAAACCCAGCAAACATAGGCAGCCATAGCATATCATACAACCCTGGAAACTCGACTACATGCTAGTACGATAGAATAATACGATAAAATAATACAATCCAGGTACGATAAAATAATACAATTTCTCACAAAGTGCTTTCAACTGCCGGACATACTAGTAGTGTTCTCTTCGACATATCTTCAAGATTTTGCATGCCAATACAGGAAGTGCGCTTCGGCTTACCGGAAGAAATGTTGTGTTTGGAAGAAGATTGTAAAGGAAGAATGTTACGTGCATATAATTTCTTGTACATATCATGTTTATAATGTGCATATTTGTAAAGAGTCTTGTTTCAGGATTTAATCTACTTCGGGAATGAGGTAGTGTATCACTTCAGTCGTATTAGAGGAATGTTGGATGGTAAATAACGACTAATGATAAAAGATAAATGTAAATAGGGAAAAAGCTTTATTTATATAAAAGAACCCAATTTCGTATGTAAGCAAAACAAGAAATAAAAAGTGTCTCGTTAAAACAATCATATTATTTCATCTCGGTGTGTTTTAAAAACCAGAATAGTTAAGAAAAAATTAACATCCGTTTCCTGTCAAGAACAAGTAGAGAAGTGACAGGAAATTTATCCAATTTCACAGACATTGAATAAGCACATCCTAAGTTTCATCTTACACAGTCCAGAGTTGATCTTACGTCGCAGTGACTCAACAGAGCAAAGTACAGATTAGCAAAACCAAAGGACCAACCAGGTTTGGATTGGCTTTGAGGATTCAAGACTGCATTGAGATGCAGAGACATGGACTTCTGCGATTGATTGATAACGAGAAGAAAGGGGATGGTTTTAGTATAAAACCTAGACATTTTGGGAAGTCTTGGCTATTGGCGTATCAGATCTACCGTCGTTAATAAGTTTCGGGTCTGGGTTTCGAACTCTGCTCAGAAGTTACCGAGCAGCCAAGAAATTTGAAGAGAGAAGAAGAAAGCCGGCCTTGTATCCAGTGGTCATTTGCAGAACGAAGACAGACCGAAGAGTTTACGCAAGTTCCATCTTCGCAGCAGAATGTTTGGTTCATCACCGCAGCTGCAAGGTACTGTAATTGGGTTCTTTAAGTTTCATCCGTCAATCATTCTGATGCTCACTACGTCCGTCGTCTTGTATTATTGTTTTCAATATTAGTCTGTATTCATGCATTGGTGTTATTTGCCTTCTGCATCTTTTCAATCGAAGTAGATTCTTTCCTAGAAGCCCAATAGAAAGTTACCTAAACTCCAGTGTTTTAATCAAAAGCCTAGTATTTAGTAGTTATTAGGTTCTATCACAGTATATATAAGAAATCACAGCCATATTCAATCCACTAGTGGATGAGGCCTCTCCCCGATAAATGCGAATCGTGATTTCAAAGAAAGAAAGCATTGCTAATTTAAAAATGTAAAATGTGTTTACATTGGTGAGTTGTTGCTTGAGAATTGTATTTTATATAAGGCTAATACTTACTACTAAATGTAATGTCTATTTGTCTTGATAAATTGTGATCATTTTAGTTTAAAATGACTGTTATGTTTTTTTTTCAAGGTATTGCATGCCGTGACTGCTCTCAGGGGAAGTAACCCATTAGCTGAGGAAGCAGTTATTAACCTTAATAGAGAATTGGTAGATATTACAACGGTAAGAATGCATGTTTTAATGCCACACTATAATTATCTTAGTAGAATAAGGCTTGTAAATCTGGTACTTGGGAACTAAAGTATTATAACACTATATACTGATCTAGCAGTAATATAATGCGATTAGGTGTTCGATTAAGTATTGCATTCTTTAACCTGACTTGTATAGTAATTTATCGTAAATTTTTAGAACAAACCATTGACAGATTTTAGATCCCATCGCTTCTAGAAATACATAACCAGGATGATACCCAGAATAGACCCAACTTGGTGTATATTATTTGAAACTGTAGAAATTAATATAATGACCACCAGTCCTGTTACCTTCGTCTCGTTGTATTACTTAATCACTAAGGCAAAATTTCGAATCCGAAAAGGAAAAGCCAATAACTGATTACGACAGTAATTGAAGGGCACGAGTCAAAAGTATATTTTAAAAGCAGAAAGTCAAAGTATAGTGCATCCGAGCCAGGAGTAATCTGTTAGCATACACCCGCATGACTTATGGGACTCTCACACTTACATGGCAGCATTAAGTCACACTTCTAAGGATATACCTATGCGTATTATTATATACAGGGTTCCCTCCGACGAGGAAAAATACAGAAAATATCATGAGATTTATATTCAGAAATAAATGTTTATTTATATTTTACAAACCGTGTTTCGATTTTAAACAATACTGTTGCTTGAAACTGTATCGCACCATTATGCAGTGAACAAGTGAGATGTTGGAGGGTATGTGTTCCCTGCAGGAAGGGATGAGGGAGTTCTTGTGTCGTCTTAATTTATTTGTATCTATCTTACTTTCTTTCTGTGCATGTCCTGCATAATACGATGTATTAATTGAGGTATTAGTTGTAGATTCTCAAAGTTCATTTGCAGATTCCAGACATGAGTTATTGTTCTTGATGATTCAACCCATCCCCAGTCAGAATATACTGATAAATCCAAATAAGCTGATATGTAAGTAAAATTTCATAAAACTGAAAAAGAAAGTTCGCTGTGAAGGAATAAGTCCTTGAAGCTGGAATTAAATGGACAATAAAGTAGATATCAAGCCATCCTACGTTAAGTTTTCAAAGAAGTTTGGGTGACATATTTAAGTTTGTGTTTAATGATGCCCAATTTCAGTGTTATTGCCCAACAGTTCACTATTTGTCCAACTAAAGCTCCATATGTAGTAGTTCACGGACTTGCGCCATACAGTTGATTCCCGATTTACCAGGGTAATAGAGGGGAAGATATCCACGGTTAACTCAAAATCACGGTTAATGCAAAGGCAGGGGAAAAAACGAGAAACATAAATAACCACTAAATAATGAATAGAAAAACGCTACATTGGAATTTACCTGTACTTTTTTTTTTCAGGAATTGTGCTTTAATAAAGTTTCAAATCAACTGTATCAACAAACAAACATAACAGGGGCACTACGTTGCGGGACAGGACACAGGAGGAAGGGATTTGCAACAGCAACAAGGTTGTTAGAAACGTTCGGGTAAGGGGGAAGAGTGAGGAGAGACCTGAAAAGTCGTTGTCAACTCGAATCTCATTGTCAAATTCATTATCTGCTCTCTCTCTCTCTCTCTCTCTATTTCTCTCTAGCGTGCCTGCTGATGATTCTTGCGATACATGTAAATCTTTTTTTTTACTGCAACCCGATTTAGCCACCGCCGGTAAATCGGAAGTCGACTGTACTTTTTTAATGAATTAAGTGATGGTTATGTCTTGTTGAGTTTATTTTTGTAGTATATTTTGATGAAGCACCTTCAGGAAGCCGAGAAAGAATTGAATTTCAAAGCACTTGATAAAAATCTTTCAGCCTGTTCGTGCAGAAAGGTGAAACACAGTATAGGATAGCCTGGGTCTATTTCGATTAACAGGCTATATCGACCAGGGGAGGGGGTATAGGTAAACCCTATTATGATTTGAGAGATTTTTTTAAGAATCACTCTATCGACTGAAGCACCATGGAGGAAAAAATTCTCGCAACACAAGATGTTATTGACTTGTTTTTCATCTGATCAATATAGCTTCTTCTAATCGAAATAGACCTCTGATACCCTATCAGAGCGTGGGATGTCCAATTTCAGAACGGAGAAATCCATCTTCATTGCACGTCAATTCTAACACTGATATTCAAAAAAACATAGATGAGGCAACTATAGCTCATTTAGTCGACCGTTGTCTTCAAATTAATGACGTCCTGGGTTCTGATAGCAGCGGCGACCATTCTGATTGAGAATTTTCCGGGAATGTTCAAGTCACACGAGACAAACATCGGGATGGTAACTTTAACTTTGGTTCCTGCCTATTCCTTTCCACATTCTCTTCCTTCTTGCATTATGGACGACTAAAAGCCATAAAGAATTTGATTCAATTTAAGAAAACATAGGACTTTATATGAAAATTTATTACCTTATATAGACCTGAACAATGGGAATATTAACATTAGCATAGGTTCATTAAACATTATATTGCCAATAACAAAGTCGTAAACAGAAAAAGCTTTTGTATTATTATTATTTCAACTGCAAACATACAACGAAGAACCACTCTGTGAGTGAAGGTGCCAGCATTCATTTTATCGTTGCCATTTCAGCAAGTTTCTGACGATAAAGATATTAAAAAAATTCACATACTGATAACATCTCGTATCTAGTGTATTGAATAAAATTAATACTTTGCCTCACTTATTATACATATGCCGCCACTTAAAGAACACGGTAAAAGTTTTGATTCTCTGCTAATAGTGCTGCCCATAATTATGCTCATACTTATGCATAACGTATGCTCATCCAGTGTTATGCAACAGGGGCTTGCACGGGCCTTTTGTTAAATATGTTTTTCCGAGCACTTTGCTAAAATGGCTGGCTAGGAAAATTAACAAAACCAATCTTCTGAAGCTATTATTATTGCTATTTAATACCTGAAATGATGATGATGATGATAAAACAGTGTGAGCACATGTTACCAGTGCGCGAATTAACATTTTAGGCAGGGGCATAAAATATAACACACGGATTTCAACAATACAGAGAGAGGGGGGAGAGATGCAGTCTCATTTTTAAATAAGGGTTACTACATCAAACCAATCATACTAAATTCATACCATTTTCTCCTTCTTACGAAAATATTCTAAAAAGTTGTTGCAAAGAGACTGCAGTGAATACATCGAATTTATGTCTAATTACGACACTTCAAATCCAAATAAATTTTGGTCTCCCATCAACACTCGTTGCAAACATGATCGCATTCCGATTGTCACTCAGCTCAATGTGGAACGGGCGTCCTTCTTTATCCCACTCTTACTTTAATAGTAATTTTTCTACCATCACACCCAGATCTCTCCTACAAACAAAGACAAGCATACCGTATACTCTGTCTAGAATTCAAACGAACCACACTGAAGTCGTGTCCCTTTTATCTCCTACTTAAG
>JAGDQP010021766.1:0-24704 GCA_022664845.1 Lepisma saccharinum | reverse complement strand
ATAATAATAATAATAATAATAATAATAATAATAATAATAATAATAATTCAAACAAATTGAATGAATGAGAAAACGAAATATAGTCGCTGTAGTCTCTGTCGGATTCAGAAGCTGCTTTATAATTCGAGTTTTTGCAAAGCAGAAACTAAAATATTTGCTTCTCTGTTTAGTTTCACTTGGCAAAGGCGTTCAAGTCAGCCTGATAATTTACTTTCTTTTCTTAATGATTATAAAAGTTTATTTTCTGAAAATTTTCAATATTTGGTTTAATGAGTAATTGCAATTAAATCTTGGGTACTCAAAAACTTGCAGTAAGTGCTTTATTTTAACACTACTTATTTATATGTAATGGAATTATGTAAATGTAGAAAAGTAGTTAGGCTATGAGAAAAGATTTATTACCGTATGGTTCTGATGAAACGTGGTTATTATGAATTTCTCTGATCAAAGGTGAATTCCAGGGAAAATGTACTTTCATGTCTCCTTACATATTTTCCACAAGTAACTATTTTCCTAACATATTTTCCATACTTTATACAATCCACCACTACACAAAGACAACTTTGATTGCATACCACCTAGGCCATCTAACAACTACAAAGTCAAACTTTTACAAACAATTGTAATCAATTGTGAAAGAAAGTGTAATTAAACAGAGATAATTAATTAAACATAATATAATACAGAGAATTTAACTTTGCAAAAAGTAATGATATCCAACCCAAAACATAAATCTGAAAAATGCAGCCAAGTTCGATACAAAGGACATGCGTGTTTGTCGACTTCACCGATAAAAGAATTGAGATCTAAATGAGTGCCAAGTTCTATATAGGCCTAAGTTTCCTCAAACATACCTGAAGAAATATACAACGGTTTTAAAATTACTTTAAAAAGAAACATATTTTCCTTATCTATAAGTATTTAACTTGGCAAGTTTTTATATTTTATGTTACAATAATTGACTTGTGTAAGAACTTGGCATCCATTTAGATCAATTCCTTTATCGGTGAAGTAGGCAAACCCGCACGTCCTTTGTACCCACCTTTGCTGCATTTTTCACATAGATGTTTTTGATGGGACTCATTCACATTTAAAATTAAGCGTAGAACCTACCACATTCACATTTAAAATTTAGCAAGTCTCAAATCTCAATAATACAGTTCATCGACTACCAACCTTCCATGAAAAGAAATAGTGGCAATAGTCTTTAATTTACGTAGCTTACCATCTCATCATCAATCTGGAAAAATTAAAAAAAAAAACATAATTCATAATGATCGGCAGTAGAACGTATTAACCCAAAGTCTCGACATTAAGAGCCTGGCGTACTAAAAATAATAAAAAGTGACCCTTTTTCTTTCGCTTGTTTATGAAATGTAACTTACCACAATCATAGATAATGTTATTCTACACCAGAAAATATGAATCTGAAGAACTTTCAATGCTGTCATCCATGGAACTTACAGTGTAACCAGAATAAGAGTTTCCCAAAAATTTAAGATAAGGCAGCGACTAGAAGAATGAACTCAGCAGAGTTTGATTACAGATTTTGTTGTCTTGGCATCCTGTGAACTATTTTTTAAATAACATTAATATTTAATTTTAATGACTGTATGCTAAAACTATTTTGTTTATTACAACTTGATCCAGTCTTATGTAACTTCTGTCACTTTTCTCTGTTTTGAATAGTTTATAACTTGTATCAACAATTTTTAAACACATTAAACGAATATCATTGTTCATATCTTCTTCGCCTTGAGCATTAGCCCAATACTCGTAGGAGACTGTTTCCTTCCTGCATTTTTTGATGACCTCCACTAGTAGAAATTACCCTGCGTGTATGTCAGTAGCACTGATGTTTCTACCATAATTCTTGCAAAAATAGGCGTACCAGCTTCAGTATCTTCGCTATCCTCGCTGGATGTCGAGTATATGTCCTGGATATCCAGTTTGAAGGCTTTGTAGTTAGTAATTTGTGATTGAGCACTTGGCCCCATGAAGAAGCTTTCTCTACTGCTTCTTTTGAAGATATGATTGGATTCAATTGGTCTAAATTTTAATAATTGTTGCCATTGTTTTTCCAATATTTCTTTACTTTCTTCTATTTCCAAGGACGAAATACTTCTACGTTTTTTTAATGCTAATTTAGCGACCACAACAAAGTCTTCAGCGTTCTGAACTAGGGATGGCTATCCGCTCAGCTCGAGCGGTGAGCCTAACGCTCGAGTCGAGTCGTCGCTCGAGTTCGACTCACTGTAACCGAGTCGCAGGGTGAGTCTCTCTGAGCAGCGACTCGGCTCGACTCGAGCATATAGTGAGCGCCGACTCGGCTCGACTCGAGCACATAGTGAGCGCCGACTCGGCTCGACTCGAGCACATAGTGAGCGCCGACTCGGCTCGAGTCGAGCATATAGTGAGTTCCGACTCGATTCGCCTCGAGCAGTTCTGAGTACCGACTCGACTCGAGCACATACTGAGCGCCGACTCGGCTCGACTCGAGCACATAGTGAGCGCCGACACGGCTCGACTTGAGCACATAGTGAGCGCCGACTCGGCTCGACTCGAGCACATAGTGAGCGCCGACTCGACTCGACTCGAGCACATAGTGAGCGCCGACTCGACTCGACTCGAGTAGTTGTGACCACTGACTCGACTCGACTCGATTAGGTACTGAGCACCGACTCGAGTCGAGCGAGTCGTTGACGTCGAAATAACTAAAAAAAAAAACTATTTAAAGATATTCTTTTCTTAATCAATTCGTACTAAAAGGTATAATAATAATAATAATAATTTTGTTTATGCATGACTAAAAAGAAAAGAATGGGGCGCGTCATTTCAAGAATTTATGAAGTGATTGTGTATGATAGAGCGCTCATGCTTTTCTTTTTAGGCATGCATAAACATTATTTTCCTTTTTAGTACGAAATGATTAAGAAAAGAGTGTCCTTAAGAAACTTTTTGATTATTTTGTTATGATAATTTAGTTTCACTATTTGCTGTTTCTTTCCTACTAACCTTGGAAACAATGACACTAGAAAGCATTATAGTCGATGTGAAGTTAGTTTATTGATCTCCTTGGTAAAGTAATTTCTTGTTATAAGCGTTCTCGAATAACTGAACAAGTAGAAACCGGGATAGCTGTGTATAAATTATGAGGTAAGATAACTTTGCATTACTATGACATCGTCTACTGACTACTTTTCAGACGGTTATGTCAATCCGCACAGCTCGAGCGGTGAGTCTAACGCTCGAGTTGAGTCGTCGCTCGAACTCGACTCATTGTAACCGAGTCGCAAGGTGAGTCTCTCTGAGCAGCGACTCGGCTCGACTCGAGCACATAGTGAGCGCCGACTCGACACGACTCGAGCACATAGTGAGCGCCGACTCGACTCGACTCGAGTCTGACCGAGTCGCTGACATCCCTATTCTGAACCAGCATCTTGCGTTGTTTCACTGTGGTCCACACAGCCCGCTTTACAAGACCTCCAATGCCGTCAACGGCTCCTTTGCCGTGAGAAGTGGCATAAAATACCATTCTCCGATAGGTTCAAAATCTCCAGTCATGTAACAAATATTAACTAGAATAAATCGGTTTCTAAATTGGGCTGCACATCCATCAGACCGTAAATCTGGAAATTCTTGCCATAGTGCATCTATAATTATTTTCAGGCAGGTGAAGACAGTAAACTTGTCGTGGATACTTTCATCGCCAATAACGGCAAATGATCGTACAACTTGGTTAGACAACCGAGCACAAGCTGTGAATACAGCTTGAATACAGCTGTCGATATTTGGGACTGTCTCCAATGAGCGCATTGAATTTCATCATGAGTGACTACGGAGTAATTTTCTGCATAATGAATCTGAAGGACAGTTTGATCACTCGATAAAGTTGTTTTCGTGTCATTAAATGCCTTTTCTTGAATTCTTTTTATATGCGCTTGGATAATAATGATAGTAATTATACAAGTTCTCGTATTGCATCACCAACGGACCCCCAGCATTTCAACTAACGTAGCTCGACCATTTTACTTCTTCGGTTAATTATTTCATTGTAAAGTTCGAGTAGAATTGACAGTGTCTTCCATAAAAATAAAAAATAGACACTGTAATCCAGAGTCTCTCTTATCTCTTTTTCGTTCCTTTCGTAGATAAGCCTCATATTTTACGCTATCTTCTCTTAACTTCGAACGGAACATCCTCATTCTTTCACCTGATGTTGTTTTTCTTATTCAACAAAGAAAAATATAAAACATATTAGTAAGAAACGAAACGATTTATTTTGCCTGTAAGAACATAAAAGAGCCTTGCATTATTTACATTCTTGAAACTAATCTCATACTGCTTACAGCGTTTGTAATAATTTACAGATCAAAGGTTACATGAGCATACATGAAGCAGGACTGTCACGGGTGGGACAGTTAGAAATAATTAAATATATCCTTTAACGAAACCATTTTTTAACCCATACATATCGAGAGCGGGTGGCAGTTGATGGGCGAGGATATGATATTGCGGTCTAATAACTTCTTTAGATCAATGAAATTAAATTACTACTACGTAATTAACGTATATATACTTATATTGGGTATTTTGCCTGAGGACAGGTCCTGACCCGAACGTTCCTGGGCAATATGAACTGAGAGTGATTTGCCATTGTCTTCCATTAAATAAAGGCGTCCTAAGGAAGGGACGTACAGTTTAACGTGGACCCCGAACAACTTGTGCAAGGCAGCGAATGTTACCTCACTCTTGATGCTTTCCACATTAATCGATTTGTTGCTATGCTCATCAATGTAGCTCTTGGATAACGCTTGATTTCATCTGTCCATCTTGAATTTCGACGTCGTCTCGGTCGTTTCTTTTCTCTGGGAATCCAATGTAGTACATTCCTCGTCCATCTTTCATCTGTTCGTCTAGTTATGTGATCGGCCCATCTCCACTTCATCATCTTCACAGTGTTGATTATATCTTCTACCTTTGTGCGTGAATCAATTCATCTGTGTTATTGTTCCTCCTGGTTATTCCTAACATGCATTTCTCCATTGCTCTTTATCTGACTCAATCTTTGAGTCGTTTCTTCATTCAATGTCCAGGTTTTACAGCCGTACAATATGACATGTAAGACACATTGATTATAAACTTAACGCTTGAGATAAATTGGTAGTTTCCTTTTGAAAATAAAGTTTAGTCTTCCAAACGAGCACGTTCGATCTCAATTCAGGTAGGGCATGTAGTGCTCAAGTCGTAGTGTAGTTATATATATATATATATGTGTGTATGTGTGTGTATAATTCTTTGCCATATTCAATCCAGTGAGGACCCCCAAAATTTCGGTGTTGATTCAGCATCGTGGAGACAATTGGAGAACTGCTGTGAATGGTCAGCGTGGGTGTTGAATACCACCTCATCCCTTCGGGAAAGGTCTCATTCAGGAGTGGATTGCATATGGCTATGAAATATATATATATATATATATATATATATATATACAAAGTCTTATCAAAAATCCTCTTCGAACCAAAATACTTCCCTTCTGAGTCGCGGCTCGGTTCGTTATGAGCAACAGCTCGTTTCGAGTAGTCCGGTTTGAGCCGCGGCCTGTATGTTCATTGTCTTCCATAGTGTCTCTTCCCTCCGAAAAGCGCTTATGCCTTTCGAATATGCGTGTTCTAGACAAAGTTGGATCCCCATAAGCCTAAGTTACTATTGGAAATGTTTCTATTTCCGATTTCTTTAATTTCATAAGAAATTTGGTGATGATTCTTCGTTCACTTTTCACACTTGACACATTTCCGGCAGAACACGGTGGCACGTGTGAATTGAATGACGTACTACTCCTAGCTGGCGATACTAGACTAGTCGAAACTTACAGCACAGATAGACGAGGGTACTCACATGACATCGTCGCAACAGCTGTTGCCAACTACTTTGTTTTCTTTACTTATGCATTCAGTCCCGTTTTTTTTGTGTCACACCTTGCATATGCGAATCCAAACTTTAAATTTGCTCTCCTGTAGAGTTGCTATTTTCAGCTGATACCATTTGTCAGTCAAACTGTCCAATTGTTTTATATACTAATTATTATTTTAGTAACTTATTTAGAACAACATCTGTTATTGTTTGTGCAAGCGGTTTCTGATTGGTAAATATAAATAGTTTTCTTAGAAATATAAATACATGCTTCACAAATTGTTTGTCATATTAACTATCATAGTATCTGATTTGCAACAACATGTATTTTGTTTATACGAACGGTTTCTGATTGTTGACCACGAAGTTGTTTAATAGTTTTCTTAGTTATAAATATATATATATTTACATCCGTCTACCATTGTGGAATCCTTGACAGGCTGTATGTTTGTGGGGCCCACCATTGATTATTATGTATAGTTATATGTAAAAGTGTATATTAAACTTAGAAATTATCGTTATCAACGCTATTTACTTCGATTTTAGAAAATCCAATTTTTCCACTTCCCTATTCATGCAATAGTCAATGTGAATCCCTTTTATTCTTTGACCATTGCGGGACCAGTATACGAATTTTTTATACTATCATTATGAAACCTTTCTATGTTCGTCGTACCAACCTGTGTGCTTCATGTCAGTACTTCGAAACATGATGGTATCAGGAAGTGATAAATGAAAAATTGAGGGGTGTAAAAGCATTTTATAACTTTTCCTGCATATTATTTTTCAAAATAAGTTATACCTAGCTGCCGTGGCTCAGTGGTAGAGCATTGGCTTAGCAATGGGGAGAACGCGGGTTCAAACCCGGGTCCGGACATCCTGACTGACGTTTTCCCTGGTTTCCCTCGGTCACACGAGGCAAATGCTGGGATGGTACGAGAGAATTACATGCAACATTCCTTTACATAAATATATCATTAATGGTACCGGTAATCCAGTTGTGTAAAAATAAAGGAAAAATAATCAATTACCACTACTTGGAATGAAAGCAGGATCCCCGATTCCGGACTAGTGATCTACAAGTCAACGAGGTCTTTATGTGAAGGAAACTAGCGTCTAATTCTTTCCTGTTACACAATTCCGGGAAGGCTTTCTTCATTAAAAAAGATTTTTGAAATAAAAGTCTTCACTTGTAGTCGATCTGAAGCAAAAGGAATACTCAAGTACACACAACTTGGTCGTGGCTGTAGTAGCTTAATTGTAGAGCACTAGGCAGGCAACTGGGAGATCTAGGTTCAGCATTTGTAGCAGAAGAAATGTAATGTTTTGTTACAGAATTAAAACGCTTCAGCTTCGTTCGTAGAAACGTACTCATCAAGACACCCCATGCAGATACATCGCTGAATTTTTCTACACTGTAAAAAGTGGAAACACGAAATGGATGAAAGTTACTCCGCTTTATGGAGAAATAAAAGTCAAAAAATAGCGTTTTGTTGTATTTACTCTTTAACGTCGATATAGTGTAAGCCTTTTAGTGGAAAGATTGGTAAAATGAACTCCATTTTAAGGTTTAACATTTACTTTGTAATAGGTTAACATTAACTGAAAATGGGTTGAAACTGTCCAAAGTGATTTGTCCGTGAACGTTCAACTTATATTACGCTTACAATTCGGTCATTTTCTAATCGACGTGTAAGCTAAACTGGCAATTTTGAGGTTAAGTACTTTTGTGGATGAAGATAAAACCTTAGTTGGATATTCTATAATCCAGTAACAGGAGTAACGTTACTTGTTTGTCACTGAACGCCCCGCCATTTGAGTGTTTATATTGCCTTTACTCTGTGAACAGTAAACAGTTCACTAGTGGACCGCGAACGGCAAGGACTGTGTTGGCCGAAAGAGAAATTAAGTTAGGTATAAATCTTTACACTGTGGCAAACGTCTCTCTCTTTTTTCACGAGACATTCCTCGTAGTAAAATAGAAAACATGTTTATGATTAACCTCCTTCACAGTAAAACCCTAGCTATAGATACCACTTGGAAAGCAAGAAACACCAACTGTCTTCGTAGCTAAGTGGCCAGAGCGTGTGATTAATTTGCTTGTGGACCCTGGATCGAAACCCGAACACTTCAACTTATTTTTTTTTAATTTTTAATTTTAAAGGAATATTATCTTTTATTCTTTTCTACTTAAAAAAAATGCTCTCCTTGAATCAAATACCGTTGGAACAGTCATATAGTATATATATATATATATATATATATACACGCGCATTTTGAAATTTTAAAGAAAGTAAAACGTTCAACCGAAAACTAGCTGAATGTAGGTTAATCCAAAAAGTAGAGGCAGCTCAGCTGCCTCCATTTTTTGGATTAACGTTGTGTCTTCTGTTTTTACAGTGTACATCCTGTTTTTTTTTAAAGCTATATTCCGTATTAGAGTAAGCATGCCTTTCATTTTCTTCATTCTTCATTCAATTTCTTGAATTTTTGATTTGCTACACATTCTTTGCGTTAGATTAGCTGAAATTATTTAAAGTTGGTTCTGTTAAACTAAATTAGAAGATGTAGAATAGGTTACTCTGTTCTGTTCTTACCATAATCTGGATTCCTTTCCAATTTCCTTTTATGGACTGAATAGACAATTTTGTCATAACTCAGTTACGTCCGAGAGATGACATCCCTCGACGTTCAGTTTTCCGGTGCAGGGATGGGGAAGGTAGAATCTAGTGCATTGAAGTACCACCCCGGTATTCGTATTATGAGTCTGATCAAAACTCTGCAACCCCTCTGTGAGGGTAGTCGGGAGTGGGCTCGAATTCGCGTACCTCCCCATTACTTATCGGAAATCCGGGACATTCCTAGTTGCCACGGGGCTGTGTGCTGCACGCCTGTTGATGCGAAAACAATATGCCTGGAAAAAGTTTTAAACTTCAGAAAGCAACCTATAAAACGCAAAATGTCAATTTTCAACCCCGACACTACATTATATATCATCATTATTTTTATTATTATTATTATTTGGTTAGTATTTAGTTATTATTTTTCTCTCTTTTAGTAATCACATTATGATTGTAATATTACATATTTCTTCACTTTTCATTGTAGTTGATATAGTATGAATTTTAGTGTCCATTTTTTGTTTGTTTTGTAGTGTTTAATAATACATTTTGTAGTGTTTAATTATTTATATAATATAAATTTTATGTAGAATGTTTAAATGGTTGAGTGGAAGAAAAGGTTATGCCGCCATTCAAAATAAGAATAAATGAAATGACACTGATCACTTTCGAAACCGTGATAAAATCCTTACATACGTAATTACTTTCTATCGGAAATTAAGCTATGATTTACAGTTCAGAACTTTTGTAACAACGCGTAAGAATTATCTTTGCACTTAGCATTTTTCTAATGTATGAGACTCTGACCTAAACAGCATAATATTCATTTTCATCTCCTCCAGGAAGTACTAGAAGTTACTCAAAGCAGTGCAACCTGGATTCTGTAAAAGTAAATATAACAAATAAAGCTAGAAATCTATTGAGAACCTGCAAAACTCTACTTACACCCCCGAAACTTACATTTTTGGCAGAATCGCTGAGTGCAAAGGATGATTATGCATAAATGTTTAATTTACCCATTCAACGACTCCTTAAATAATAACTTTCACCTGGGGCGGTTTAGTTGGAGTTTATTTTACTATTTCTAACGTATAAGCAATAAGTTCTACTATTTCTAACGTAAATTGCCATAATTTTATCTAACGTTGTTAGTTATGTAAGAAGAAAGAACAGATTTTGAATAGTTCCAAATCAATTTAGTGAATTCGGATCGTTCAGACCATTACAGATTCCTAACAAGTAAGTATGTTGAAATTATTGCTGCCAAGAATCAACAGGTTTCCTGGAGGTATCCAAGATATGTATGGGCACTGGGCAGGGTGCAGAATCTTCCCAAATTATGTGGGGGAGGTGTATTTTCTCAGTGGAATACATTAAATGAGAACCTGCGTTAAGCCCGAAAGTGTTTAATATCTCTTGAGGGAAGGAAATGTCCCATCCCCTGCATGATTTCGCACCCCGTGTATGGATATAAAATACACATATATAAAATGTGTATAAAATATGCACAATTACGCCTAAAAGTATTCTAATTCTGCTTAAAATTCTGAATTTTGTTTGTACTCCTGGACCGATATCATAAATATGTCCGTAAGTGTAAGTTTACTCAACGCGGTACTGTTGTTCTTAACAACCTGTAAGTGATTCTGCCACACACCCGTTCCCAACGCGAGGGTGGGACCCCTCTAAATTCTCGAGCACACACACAACTTTATTTTTTTAAAGCTAAGTCAATAGAACGCAGTAAAACGTTACTTACACCCTCGTTACTTACTTTACACCCTCCCAAAATGAAACTCATGCCAGAATCTCGGCTTCCTCTAGACTGAGAAAATTGTTATTGTTAGATACATGTCCACCAGAAACACAAATTAACCTTTCTATAACCGTCCCTTGGAAGGTGAATCGGTCCCGAATACAAGGTCGTATCACTGGCAATTCACTCGACGCTTGGTAAACTAAGCGAACGTACAGTAAACGTACTGACTGTTTATATAAGAAGTAACAAGAAAATAATGAAACAAGAACAGCATAATGTAGTTACTAATTACGTTTCAAGTCAATATAGTATCTCAGTTCGTCATTTTCAATCAACAACTTACACAAATGTATTATCGTCTCTCATTCCAAATTTTTAAATTCACACCCGGTTCTGTTTCCATCATGCTATTATTTCACCGAAAAAGGTCACAGCATGTCATTGAGCAAATCAAATTTTTAGGTAAAACAAGTTAGCGCTGCGATCCTATTAACAATCGCGAGGGCTTCGGTCGCTTGATAGCATCTCAGACACACAGGCATACCTTCTTATAAAATAGATTGGCAACACTAACAACTATGGTGTTTAGGAACGGGAGGACACACAAGGCTGTTCTACAACTGAGATGCAATACGTTTTCGATCTGGATCTTTGCCCAAAAAACAAATGGGCAAACCTTGGTGGAACTTAAAGGCTACATATGGAATTGTATAGCGTTCTTTAATTTTCACTCCCACTCCCGTTACACCCTCTGGGGTGTGTCGAATCAATAAAATAAAGAAGCCATTCCTAATGAATTGACGATATCTTTCGAATGACACCTCAAACAAGTTCCTATCTTCTGGTTCTTAAGATATGATAGTCTGAGTTGCACTTTCACTCATTTCACTTTCTGTGGTGTGTCGAAACGAAAAAGTAAGACAGCCATTCCTAATAAATTTGAGAGAACTTTCGAATGACACCTCAACCAAGTTCCTACATTTTCTGGTTCCTGAAACATAAGAGTCTTGAATTGCATATTCACTCCCTGTTTCACTCCCTATGGTCTGCCGAATCGACAAGAAAGATAGCCATTCCTAATGAATTAACGAAACCTTTCGAATGACACCTCAGTCAAGTTCCTACGTCTTCTAATTCCTGAGATATAATTTCTTGTGACGGACAGATAGACAGAATCAGGGTATAAAGTCCATTATTTTTGCTTTTGCTATCAAGGCACCTAAAACCTCCCCACAACTGATTTCATTCTTTTCCATTGTTGATCATTAAGGAAACGACAAAATATTTTAAAGCGTTATTCTTGATGTATACACTATAATATTTATGTGTCTGGGAACAAAGGACTAGTCCGATTTGTTTCTCAAATTTGAGGAAAATGAAAACTTTAAAAATAAGAAACAAAAAATGTTTACTTGTTTACTGTTACGCATTTTCGTTAAGAAATGAGAAGGAGGTACTCAAATATGAACAAAAAACGTACTTAAAATGAAAGAAAGCATTTAATTCACTTTTGAGAAAATCAACTTTTACCAGTGTGGTCTTATTCAAGGTTACTATCCCAGCATTTGCCTAGTGTGACCAAGAGAAACCCAAGGAAAACATATTCACGATGGCCGGCACTCGGAACTGACCAACTTTTCTTTTCTTTTCTTTTTTTAAAAAAAAAAACGAGTATACCTGTTGAAATATTATACATATTTGTTAACATGCTGAGATTTGCACAATCATATCACGTGTTTTGGTACAAAATATTGTCCTGATAGGTAGTTCAGCAAGGGTAAAATTTAAAAAAAAAAGTATCATTTTCCATCGGAAAATTCTGTTTTAAAATCACATCAAGATCCAAAGTTCCAGCGTTTTATCGTGGAGCGAGATATTTCTATACCCAGTGGGAGTTATAGTAATCGTAAATTTAATTTTCGTTAAGATATGTCATACCAGGGAGGGACATCTATGCTAGTTTGGGAAATATTGTCTGAAGACATGCGTCAGGACATTTGTCCCTTGCTGTACCACCGCAGCATTTGCCTGATATGAAACTAAAACCTCAAAGATTTTCAGACAGGATAGACAGCCGCTAGGATCGTTCCCAGGAGCTTCCGATTGCAATGCAAACTCTACCGATTGAGTAACAGCTGCTCGGTGCGTTGTTTCTTTAATGTAAGTCATAGCGCTTTTATATCTCCAATATTCATTATCCTTTCAATATGAGGTATTACTTTCAAATAAAGGATCATCATCGTTTTAGGTATCATCAATTACTAAAATAGAATATTTTCACAGAATTTGCTCGATTTCATCGTTTTTGTCAAGTATGATGTTATTGCACTGCTGAACTATCAGATATAATGGGAGAGGAGATTATCGAAGAATCATTAACCCCGGGATGGTCTGTGCTCGTGGTGAGGGGTTCAAGTCCCGGCGCAATCTATTGAACGGAGTGATGCGGATCTCCTTTAACAAAATGTGTAGGTCCAATCCTTAGAAGCCCAACTACCTTATCCCGGCCTGATCCAAAGATGCCCTGAAGTCATAAATAAGTTCAAGTAAATTTCCGACCTATACAGTACCTTAAGGACACAGGCTGTGATATCCAATTCCTTGGTATTGTTGTTGGAAAACGAATATAAAAATAGGAGTCAAGATCTATATTCAAGGTACCATCCTTTGTTAACATAATTCACGACGAAAACTGAAAATTTACGCACTTTTCTCATTTAAGCATCGTAATGTACATTCTCCTCATATGATTCTGCATTATGATTATTACGCCATCGTTACATTTTTTGCAACTAAATGAGAACACTTCCACGTGGTAAGGGTGAAAAGAGGTAAGAGTTGCGATCGTGCCAGAAACGGTGCATGGGCACGTAGAAGTAGTGATCCATACATTCTGGTCCTATATTGCATGAACTGAAGTAGGGTTTTCAGTCCCGTGCTCGACCGCCTTTAACGTCCAAGGTACCCAGGAGAACGGGGTACTCACTTCTGCTGCACACCCGAATCGATCCCGTTACATATGTGAAGACAACGCGAGTGTTTGAAATATGTTGTGTTTTCCCGATGTAAGAAGGTTTTAATAGGTGTAAGAGGATTTAATTGACTTTCTTGTTACATTTATTTTTAGCATTCCAGTTCTGGAAAATGTTTTGCAATGTTATCTATGAATATCGCACCTAAGGTGTATTGCGACAAATGGTAAACTTTTTCTTTATCGCTGACTGAGTCGATTATTGTGATAGTTTCTAAGTCAGGCCAAGGCCGTCATAGAAGGGGGGAAAGGATGTGCGAAGGAATCTGTCCTGTCCTTAGTGAAGGAACCATCCTAGCATCTGCATGGTGTGACCAAGGGAAAAGAGGGAAAACTTCAGTCAGGATCGACGTTGAACCCGGGTCTATATTTTCTCATTATTTAATTATCTTGTAATGCCATATAACTTTTGATATTCTACAAATGGTCCTATGAACAATGAGCGTGACAGGTGTTTATTGAATAGCACATTTTAGTGACATTTCGCTTCAGTCGGGTTTTGTATTATACATGTACAGTCAGCGAAAACAATTCTTGAGCCTTGGCAATATTTCGTTTTGAATAACTTTAAAATAGATAAACCTATTTATGTTCTGTTTATTGTAATTTACAGAAAGTTATGCTCTCTCTAGGTTAGGGGAAACTTTACTCAAATCAGTTCATCCATTTAATTACCTGTCAAAAGACTTCGCAAATCAATTTTTACGAAAAGGGAAGAATTTTGTTACTAACTGCACATATCACCGGCAATGTATTAAATCAGGCATTCTATATAATGGGTGATGATCGTAGGCAAAATATTTGTAATGTGAAGAATCTTTCTATTCTATTTTGGTTAGAATTTTGAATTGTGAATTGTTTATTGATGGGTTTTAAACGACTTTGGCACTGGAAGGAATAGGGTAAAAATGGATGTGTTAAGGAATCGGCCCTTGCTTTACTGAAAAGACTATCCTAGAATTTTCCTGGTGCGACCGAGGAATAAGGCGAAATGAATCAAAAGGAGTAATAAGCTATCCCTTTCAGAAGATAATCTGTATATGCAACCGTACTGTTGCAATGCAGGCAGATAATTACTTCATAATAAAATTAAAAGTAATCAAACAAGATACATAATAGTTTAAAATAGCATAGCGCCACCATATAAATCAAATGAATGTTCAAAAAGAAAATACCATACCGTCATTTTTTACAAAAGATAATGCTAAGCTATTGGAAAGTACCTACCAGTTTTAGATGTAGTCATAGTTGTTCCCAAAGTTTCAGACCATGAGGAACCCAATGACGTATGACTCATCTCTGTCTGTTTTGTAGTTACTGAGATTTAAGAAAAACGGATAGGCCAAAGACTGTATATTTCTGTATTAACTTGCGTTTACACATGGACGCTAAGAACTACCCAGGCAGTATCGTCGCGGACTTTGGATCAGCATTGGGTAGGTACGCGAGTTCGACACTGGGGAGGCATATAGGTTTGAGTCCTGCTGCCGTCCATACAGATTGAGTATTTCCGGGCTTCACTCAGCTTCAGGAGACCAATGCCGATATAATACGTTACAATCAATTGCATTTGAAAGGAATTTGCAAAGAAAAACTTTGTTAATTTCTGCTTCATTTCAAGATATCGTTGTTTTTTTTCTGTTGCTCGGCACAACATTGCAATTCATTCGGTTTGCTGGGAATGGCATTTCAAATTGGAAAATATGGCATGCTTATGTCGTTCTAATCAAAACAAACAAAAACCCTCTCTGTCTCTGTTTCTTTGTTTCTTCCTGGTGGATAAATACTCTATAATGATACTCTGCATTCATATTTAAATCAGGATTTAGTATGTTGTCAAGTTTCTAAATGTAGTAAGTCTGCATAAAATACACTAAAACTTTGTTTTCAATATATGAGGCACATTTAATGTACGAAAATATATTCTAACATTGCCTATTTCTGACAGATGATGAATGAAAAATAATGTTAAAAGCACTTAAAATATTAGTGCAAAATAATTCTGTCCTTTAAGGGGGACACCCCTGTGTACCTCCTTTGCTAGGCCACAGCGATCGATTACAATACAACAAGTGAAATTGACGAGAACTTGTATTATTCCGTTTGATTCAATTCGCTTCATCTCTCAGTCGCACCAGGCAAATGCTGGAGTGGTACTTACAAAAGGGTCCTGGCCGACTACCTTCCAGCATCCTTTTCACCACCCTATTCTGGTCTGAACCTAAGATGACTACATGCCATAAATAAAATTCAATTATACCATTTCATTGGATTTTTCTTCAAGAGTCTCGTTTAACTTAAATTTGATCATTTATTCGATGTCTTTCCCGGCAATTGATAAAACACGATGCATTACATGACTATTGTAGAGACATAAATGTTAATTATTTTTTCTTTATCCTTAGAAAATTTTCAACGCTGTGGGAGACTAAGCGATTGTTGAGGAAAAGCTATTGTATTTCTTTAGGTTACGAATCACCTTTCTCATATGTGGCATCGCGACTCAAAGAGGCAGACAATTCCTTGAAAGGGGCGCTACCTAATAATTTGTATACAGGGTCATTCACGACGAAGTCAGATGAACTACCGCCTGAACTAAGTCGACTCAATTCACTTAATAAAGAAATGGAAAGATTGTCAAAATGGCAAGCTTGAGCTGGACTGAAGCCCGATCCGCTTCCTTAGTCCTTACTCAAAGTTAGCTACAAGCACCTAGCTCGTGGTCCAGGGGGTAACGTCTCTGACTGCGAAGAGGCAATGGGTAGGTACGTGGGTTCGAACTCCGCCGGCGACCCTCGTGACAGATTTTTCCAGGGGCTTCCTACGTTTCACCAGACAAATGCCGGCATAGTAACTTAAGAATGGCCCTGGCCGATACCTTAATTATCATTGCCCTTACCCTATCCTGACCTGAGCCAAAGTTGCCTGAACGCCACAAAATAACTCAAATTCCAGTAACTTTATTTACTGGACCACGGGAGCTGACGAGATGCTAGTTTTCAAATTCCCAAAAACCGTGAGGAAGGGAATTAATGTGTACATTTTATTTCTGATAATATAATTTGTGCGTACGCGTGTGTGCACTCTTTCTTCTTGCGGTACTTTTCTTCTTTACATATTTCGTCATCCAATAGATTATAAGCTCCCACCACCATCGGGGTTGATTTAGTAGTTTTTAATTTCCCCTCGGGCTTGTTTCTACTACTCAAATTAAACAAGTTAGCGCTGTGATTCAATGAACAATCGCACTCCGGTCCCTTGATAGCATCTGAAACACAAAATGTGGCATTTTCTCATAGGTTGGCAACAATGAAAACTCGGGTTCTTAGGGCCACAGTGTTGTTACATTGTCCCCAATAATGTTAATGCCAAGTTGGTGTTGTTATGTCGAAGTGTATAGAAGGATTTTTTTAAAAAATGAAAAAAGTGGCAACACTGATATCTGGAGAACAACGTCGGACCCGGAATACCTTTGCGAACTTGCCCATTGCCAAACGAAGACAATTGTTAGTTTGGGGTACATCGATGGACGCATGTGGAATTGAATAGCTTCCCCCCCCTTTACACCCCTGGGGCTGTGAAACCAAAAAATTAGAAACCCGCTTCTAATGAATTGACGAGACTTTTCTAATGACACCACCTTAACCAAGTCCCTACGTCTTCTAGTTCCTGAGATATAGGAGTATAAGTTTTACCCGAATCCCCCGTTTCACTCTATAGGGTGTCTAATAATAAGTAGGAGAGCCAATCCTAATGGACTGACGAGGGCTATCCAGTGACATGTCAAGCAAGTCCCTAAGTCTTCTAGTTCCAGATATAAGAGTCTGAGTTGTACCCCAATCCCCCGTTCACCCTATAGGGGGTGACTGATACAAAAAGTAAGATACACATTCCTAATGAATTAACGAGAGCTTTCAAATGACAACTCAACCAAGTTCCTACGTCTTCTGGTTCCTGAGATATAATTTCTTGCAACAGACAGACAGACAGACGGACAGACAGGAGCGGGATATAAAGTCCCTTATTTTAGTTTTTGCTATCAAGGGACCTAAAATTGTCACCCCAAATTGTTCTTTACTTCCATTTTCAAGCTCGCTGAACCCAAAGCTTTTTCCTTTTTTCTACCACTACTGTGTTTGAATAGGGGGCGGGGGGCGCCAAACCCAAAACTTCACGGAGGACCACCAATATTTGAGGTTGAAAACTCCCGGGGACTCCGATGCTAAAACTGTTTTCAGTTTCTCCATATCATTTATACTTTTAGAGTCATTACAATTTATTTTTTGATTGTGAGGGGTTCTTGCACTAAACCCATAAGAATACACAGAGCTACTTAAGATGGCCTCGTGACCTTAATTTCCGCCTTGTTGCTTCGTAACTTGGTTCCTATCACCTTTCGTCCTTTCCGAATGGAACACCAAGGTCAAGTTTGCTCTTTTATCACTAACCCTCTTTTCGTGATCCAAATAGGAGCCCTTCGCTGTTTTCAATATGTTTGTGCAAAACACACACACATTACACATAGACACTGTGAGCTCTGTACGTTGTGAGGAACAAGACAGCAAGAACTGGTGGGAGAAATGAGCGCATGCGCAGTTAAGTGTGTTAGACAAGATGCGTCAGGTTTGCCAACGTCTATGCGGATTTCATTAAAGGCATGGCATGAGTGAAAAAAGCTATACACCTTTATACGATTAGCGAGCGCAGCGCCACGCACGGAATGTTCAGGAACTTAAACTATACATTTCGTACGCACTTTTTTATCAAACGGAAGTCCGGATCCAATTTTACAAGTGAAGTTTTTTGAGGTACTTGGACGTTGTAGAGTACGAATAACACGGCTTGTAAAGTAAGACCCGAATACGGATCTCAGAAACACCGGGGTCCCATAATGAGGGCAAACAGTAAATGTAAGTGAGTCGCAATGATAGTGGAATGTATATATATATACTTTGACATTTATTCTGTACTGACGATCTCATTTGGATACCATTTTATAGAGTACGATTACGTTTTGGTCTTTGTCAAGAAGACTATAACGGAAGAAGTAGTTTTTTTTTAACTTCCTATGAAAAGTCAGTCCGCACATAATTACTAACGTACTATATTTCGTAAACGTCTGGAAACACATTTTAGTATAGAAAAGTGGCCACCATTAGTAAATCACAGGGGGGAAATAAAAGAATACTGGTTTGAACTATTGACATATAAGGAATATAAATATTAAAAATGTAAAATTTTTAAAGAGGTCAAACAACCAAATTCATATTTCTGGACCACTTTAAGTGTAAAAACACCAGTGCTACTTTGAATTGTTTGTGAGTATTATTATGAAGCTATTATTATTAACTTTTCATTTTCTTTGTTGCTAAATCGCTGTAACAAAGAGCTTATTTGGATTCATTTACCGCTTTAGCGTTAAAATAATTTTTTAAAATTTCATTTTTGTCCATTTTGTGTGAACTATTTAGTAGACCATATTTTCCTTTCTGTAGACGTTCTGAGAATGCATGTTTCTATTCAGTCCAAAAACTTCTAACATGGCGATTACTCGAACAAATGACGATTCGCACGGATTTGCTTGCTGTATTATAAACATAATGTGCAATTGCTGTATCACATACAAAGCCATGAACAGACACATAAAACAGCAATACAATATCATTACAGCCTTTAAGTGCTCATGAAATTACAGGTAATCTTTATTTAAATCTTGTCAGTAAAGGTTTGTGCCACAGAAATCATAAACATTTCTCACATTTGTTTACATATGCAGTTACGTTACGCTGTTGCATTAGGCTATTTTGTATTAAGTTGGTTTCTCGCAACCTTGTAACTAAGTTAGCTTTATTCTTTTCTTAAACGAACATTATAGTTTTTTACATCATACAACAAAGTTAAAACTTTCCAAACGTAAATAAACTTCCAGACAAGATATCGGCTTTACTTGAGCTATCGTCACCTGTTGCCTAACCTAATTCAGCATTAACTAACGTGGCTCACATGGCCTCATGTGAACATATCACGCACTGGAGCAGAAAATTCAAGAAAATAACTCAGTGATCCAACAAACTCTGGATCAAAGACTAGAAGACAAAAGTTTGATGATCTCACACATGGTGGAAGAAAAGATTAGAATAGAAATCGAACATAAGATGTATTTATTGACGTGCGTTCCGTTTGGAAAAACAATGGATTGGAATAGCGGGTAGCCGTCATAGAAGAGATAATAACCAGAATCCCAACATTTGCTGATAGCACTATGGGTGAAGTAGTATACCCAGGGAAGCAGCCAGCAATATATGAAGCTAAGGAGGAAACGATGAAAGGGGCTGGAGACAGTCAAGCAGCTAACGGAGAAGGGAGTTTGAACCACTATATCTTAGGATGATGTATTGTCCTCATGCTACCAAGACATGAGTTTGGCACCAGTGTGAAGAAAATATTGGTCAAGAAAATTGAGAAGGATAGTCAGAGTGAGAGTGGTTACTTGGGTTATAGCAGTACTGGTGTGGATGATACAGAGGAGGAGTGAGAAAACACAGATGGAGGAAAACGCAAAGACACCGGAAGGAAAGAAAGAAGAGACACCGAGATATGTAAAGGTGTTCCCTCAATGCCGTCTGTTAAAGTTAAAATCGTTTACCAATTATGCAGCAAGTCGTAACGATATGTTGGGAAAAGCTTTCATAAGGCAGTTTGAAAGTGAGGCCTCCATAGTTGGTATGCCGAGTTTGCAGTGATTGTCTATTCTGCCTTTTGCTCTTAAGGCCCCACTTCTCTCTTGTTTTATATCTAATAGAGATAAATTTTGGGATTACGAGAGTTTTCGGAAAATGTTCCTAATATCACTCGGAAGAAGTAATCATACCGAAGGTCAGTACCACTTAACCCGCGAAGTGATGGTAGTCTTGAAGATTTTGTCGTCACACGCTACAGCGTTATTAGGGACCTGGATTCACATACTTCAGAGACAGACTTGTAATAGTATAGTAGCCTTGCTGCCTCTATCAGTTAGACGAATCTTTGCTACAATATCCGAAATTAATCTTCCTAAAGTGCCAGAGGTAGTTAGGAGACTGGAGGCAGCTCATGACGAGTACAATGAGAGGATACATTCAGCTACAAGAAAGCCGTATAATGAGCCTTCTAAGAGAGAGCCTCAGGGAAGAGTGCAAGTCAATGAAGTAACGTCGTTTCCTTCTAATGGAAATGAAGATACCCAGCGTTGCTGAGGTGGTAATCAGGAGCAAAATTAGAGTGAAGAAAGGAGAGGATATTACTGTCAATATAAAAGAAATACTCAGGGAACCGACGAAATAATCGACAATGTCGTCGTCGAAACTTCCCCAATGGAGAAACCCCATCCCTAGAAGGGGAGAGAAACGATGAACTTACGTAGGTCCGATTCAAATTCTGGGAAGGAACCAAAAAACGAACCTACGCCCCGGATCTAAAAGTCCGAGAGACGGGTGATAGGAATCCAAGACCTGAAGAATTCCAGACGGACGAAGGATTAAAACCAGATGTAAATAATTGTATGATAAAAGAAATTTATAGTGTTAATTTTTCGCATGCAGCAAGAGAGTTTGGGTGAGCGAGTGTGAAGAGAGTGGGTGCAAGAAAAATGTTTATATGGAAAAGAAGGTCCGGGGTGCAAACACGAGCATCATAATCAAGATAAATTATGTTTTAGCGCACGGACTCGTGAATACTGGCTCCGCAGTAAATCTTTGTTCTGAAAAATTGTGGAGACAAGTAAGCGGTATTGTGTCAAGATCCCCAGATGAGACGTTGCAAGGATGTAACTCTTATTGACTTCTCAGGCACCCATAAGACTAAATTCAAGGGAGAGGTTGCATTACCTCATATTATCAACAGTTAGTATATCTCAATGATTTTTTCTCGTCGAGAACCTAAATTACGATCTCATATTAGGAAAAGATCTGCTTTTCACGAGTAAAACCATAATGGATTTTGATATGGAAACGGCAGTAATGGAAATACTGGTAATCACTGTAAGAGTACCGATGATTGGCAAGAAAGTATTGAGAGAAGAGAGAGAAAATAAAGGAAAGACTCTCGGTGAGAAAGGCGATGTGGCAGATGTATGTCAATGTGAAATGATGTGTTCCAGAGTGTAGGGAGATACCTAGATGTAGTAGTCAGGATGAAAATCGATGAAAATCAATAGAATTTAAGGATACTGCTGACGAGAAAGAAATGGTGGAAGTTTCAGCAAGTGACTGTTGGGAAAAAGACAACGTGAGTGAGAAACGGGTGTCAAGTCAAATGGAGGATTTTCCTTGTCACGACAGTGAGCAGAAGACATTCCAGAGGGTTTTGCTGCGATAGAGGAAATTGATACAGCTGTCAATTTGACCACAGCGTCAGAGGTGGATAAAGTGGCACTGCGAAGTGTGATAATCCAGTTTTTATTAACTATCCTGGGCGCATACGAGATTTTTCGTACCTAATAGAAATTGATACTTCTGCAAGGATCGCGAAGAAGTCTTGTCCTATTCCTCTTTGTTACTGCTCACAGGTGCGAGAGAAGATAAGAGAATGGCTACAACTTGGCATTATTAAACCCCCCTTTATCGAAGCATTACCATCTCCTCATAGTGAAGAAAAAAAGCCAGGTGATATTCGTATTTGTCTCGATTTAACGACCTTGAATACACATGCGCCTTTAGTCCTTCGTAGGGTAGAAAACATTAGGGATCTTCTACAGAAACTTGCAGAAAATATGTGTAGTCCATCCTTAAATCTGGTTAGTTTGTACTTCCAAGTGACTCTTGATCCCCGCTGTAGGAAACTATCGTTTTCTTTTGAATGCCAGATGTATTCTTTTCAGGTAATGCCATTTGGATGTAAAAATTGTTCGGCCAGCCTTATAGCGGCAATGCAACGAGTTCTAAGTCTGGAATTACTAAGTCGAATTGTGGTCTATGTACATGCTATTTATGTCCCTGGAGAAAGCACCCATGAGCAACTTCAACTTTTAGATCAAGTTTTTCGGCTGGAATGTGCGGGTAAACTCGAAAAGGTGTCAGTTTTCTACTTCCACGGTGAAGTTCCTTGGGTTACACCCCAATAAATTTGAAAGGTCCCTCGTTATGTACAAACTATTCAAGAACTTGCGCCTCCTATTAACCTGAAGGGCCTCTAACGAATTGTAGATTTATTAAATTGCTGTGCCCGATTTATCCCAGACTTTGCGTCCAAGGCTCAACCTTTGTTTAGTTTACTCAGATTGAAGAAGTGACAGTGGTTTAAAGATCGTGATCATTGTCTGGAGATGCTGAAGAAGGATATGGCAACTAACATTATGTTTATTTATCCGGACTGGAGTCAGGAGTTTTATATCATTCCGGACGCATCTGAAATTAGTAAGGCTGGAATTCTCTATTAAGAAGATGACCTGGGAAAAGAATATTGGGTTTTACTAGCAAATTATTGAAACCTTGTGAAACACGCTAAACAATTTCGTAATTGGAGATGTTAGCGGTAATACACGCGATCAGAAAACGGAGAGTGTGCTTAATTGGACACCACGTGAAAGGATTGACGTTGGAGCATATGAGTAATATTAGGTTGTGGAACAGCCATCTATACCGATGGTATATCAACCTACAAGACTTTGATCTCAAGACCAAGTACATTCCTGGGAAGGCTAACATAGTAGCAGATGCGATATCAAGGCCGAGAGAATTGGAAAACAAGATCAGTATCAGGTGCACCAGATTGGGTTGTTGGCTGGACGGAAGATGGCGGAAGATCTTAGAACGGAACAACGTAAGGAACCGATGTTGCAGAAATATATATAGGCGTTAGAAGGCGGTGAGGATTTGGGATTAAGCCGTTCGAGGAGGAAGATAGCAGACTTTCACAAAGTGGAGAATGGCATTCTTCTTAAAAGAGATTTTCATCGGCTTGACCGATGGAGAGTGAACTTGCCACGTGGTTTGAAGAAAAGGGTCATGTGAAGCTTTCACGAACACTTTAGATACTTCATGACATACTCGGCCATCCTGGAAATTTTCTTTTGGGATGACATGAGAATGGGCATTCGAAACCATCTCCGAGATTCTGTACTTTCTCCAAGGCAAAAGGCTGATACCCATACACCCCGGAGAATCTTAGAAACTGTTAAGACTGAGAAAGCAAGGGAGATTGTGGCAATCAATTTGGTGGGTTAGATGCCGACAACTAGCGAAAAGTAAGGTATATATGCACTTGTTTAAATGTCCATACAAGGTATATGGTTGGATATCCTCTCCAAAGAGCATCGGCCGAAGCGGTAATAAAATGTACGGAGACATATTTCATACATTTGGGAATTCCACACAAAATCCTATGTGATAATGGCCCCTGTTTTATATCAAAACGGTTCCAGGCTGCTACGGTGAAAGGGGTGAACAAGTATGTTATACAACAACTTACGACCACAGTCGAACCCTGTCGAAAGAATCCGTAGAGAAATGAGCCGATTATAGAGACTCTTTTGCGCTCAAGCTCATACGCAATGGTACCAATATTTAGTCGATATTGTACTATTATTAGATAATTCTCTGAGTGAGGGCAACACCGGCTCAAATTCATTTAAATATGGAAACTTTGTCACCAGCCTGGAAACAATTGGCATTACCGTCCATACGTGAGCAAGGGATTCCACGGTCGCAAATACTCTACATGGCTGAAATTTGAGGAAAGAAGGTTGTGGAAAACCGACTTAACAGATGGAATCGACAACATCCCGAAGCATGGACAGTGAAAGAAGGCGACTTGGTGTTTGTTCGGAGTCAGGAATTAAGTAGTGCGCACAAGAAACACATAAAAAAGGTGTATGATATGTACCATGTGTTAAGAAATTACATTCTAAGGTGGTAGAAGTCATCAAGTAAAGTAAAGGAAAAATTTTGACAGACCAGTGTTGGTTGTGGAGACCCACACGAGAAACCTACAATCAATGGATTGAGCTAGGAAAAATATATGTTTCAAGTAATATCTTACAGAAGATAGAGGACCATGCACAATGGTTTATTACTGTATAGTGTTAGAAGATGTAAAAGAGGAACAGACAAATTATTCGGAACCCATCCGGAAGCCATGACTGTTGCCATCAGGGATAATTGTGTAGTCCAAGAGATAGCGTATGAGTTAGCCTGCAGTTAGCCTATTGAGAGGAAATAGTTAGGAATAAGTAGCTATTACTTTCCATATTGCTCTCAAGGAGTCAGTTAATTTATATCAGTATGAAATAATAATTTTGGAGCATTTAATTCTCACTCGAAGGATAATAGATGTTACAGATATTGAGATTTTAATAAAATAAAAGCACTTACCTGTGTTAGAAGTAGGGATGTCAACGGCTCGC
>JAGDQP010021765.1:0-31335 GCA_022664845.1 Lepisma saccharinum | reverse complement strand
CCAACGGCATTTAATGATATAATGATCTAGTAATAAAGAATGCCTGTAAGAGCTAAATAAAGGCTTAGTCTAATAACAGTGGATAATCAAACACACACGTAAATTAACAAAAAAATGGTATTTAGGCTCCTGAATATTGAGACATCTTCAAGTTAATACATATTCCCATATAGCAATGTAAGGTCGAGACAGGCTTGCGAGGCGATAGCAGCGCCACAAAACAAGTTTAGGACTTCTGCAATTTAGGACTTGTGCAATTTAGGACTCCTGCAATTTAGGACTTCTGCAATTTAGGACTTGTGTAATTTAGGACTTCTGCAATTTAGGACCTGTGCAATTTAGGACTTCTGCAATTTACGACTTCTGCAAAATCCAGAAAATTGGCTTTTCGTCTTTTAGGACTTGTGCAATTTAGGACTTGTGCAATTTAGGACTTGTGCAATTTAGGACTTCTGCAATTTAGGACTTCTGCAAAATCCAGAGAACTGGCTTTTTGCCTTTTAGGACTTCTGAAATTTAGGACTTGTGCAATTTAGGACTTCTGGAATTTAGGACTTGTGGTGCTACCCCGTTTCTTGTAGGTTGATAACTGGCAAGGTAATGGTGGCAACTTGTGAATCTCCTTCCTCAGTAATATCATTGGCTTCATCAAAGAACTCGGCAAGGATTTCCTGCTCCGTCAGTGGCTCGAGTAATGACATTCTGAATGGATTAGATAAACGAAACATAAAAAAATAAGATGAAAAACTTCCCTCTCTGTCCAACAGTAGTAATAAGCCTCCCTCTCTTCGTCACGTTTCATCGAGTACTAACACCAAAACAGTGCATTTTCAACAAAAATTGCTCAATAGTTTTAGAAGCAAAAGCTGTTATGTGCAAAGATTTGCTGAATATCAAACTGACACACGTGGTTTCAAAATCTGCTATATGATACATAGCAGGTTTTGAATATCAATGTTCACATAACAGGAATTGTTTTCGGTCATTCTAGCATTGAAACGATGCACTAAACAGTTTTTTTTTCTACAACAGAAGAGCCTAAAAACTGCACCAGATAGTACTATTATCTCAAAATGGCCGAAAATGACAGACATAGCAGATTTTGAATTGCCGACGACGACTTGCGTTTTCAAAAGAAAAGTAGAAACTCTCATCAATATTCGTATTTCTCTTTCATTCATTGCAACAAATTATGCATATAGCATATATTTTTATTGTTATTATCTTTTTGGAATATATACAATCAAAGCATTGTGCATTTTTCTTTTGTAGAAATTAAATTATTTCATTTCTATATCTAATAAAAATGTGAATTAAAATTTGATGGTAACCTAGCCTCTGCTTAAAGATTCACAAACTAAAATATTCACCGCGTATTAAGATGCCTGAAGGACATAAATAAAAAATAAAATTCAAAATTCACAGCGAAAATCCTGGGACTACAGCACTGAGTACGACTATCACTATTTACTAGTAAAAACAACAATGAACAAACATTATGATGTGAAGTCTAATAAATAAGAACGACAGGACTTGTTCCAGTAACAATCAAGCACAACATTAATGTGCTTTCAAAAAAATAAAAGACCACCGACCACGGGGTCGGTAAACACATGGGTGCTTGAAAAGTTTTGGGTAAACTGAGGTTACTTCACTGGTGGTGGTAGAGCGAATAACTTTGCTAACATGTTGCGAGCTCTGACAGGTTGGAATCTATTAACTTAAGATAATAAATATTATCAATTCTACTTACATACACCGTAACGTAGAATTTTAAACAATTATAATTATTTTCCCAAATTAAAATCTTGTGCTTAAGACTTAAAACAAGTTGCAAAGTTTTGCTGGCAAGTAACTTACTGCCATCTGCTGGGCACAGTGAAACCCCCATAAGCCGAGGAAAGCAATTTTCTATGTGAAATTTTATAAATTAAATTACGTTAATAAAGAATGTTCTGCTTTATGAATGCTGACAACAATAACAAATCTTCGTTTCACCACTCTCCTCATTCTTCTTCTGAGTGTTAATGCCAGGGATACCACAGTATTTTTCAATACATTTATATTTAAAATATTGCTAAGCGATAACAAACACTGAAGGGAACTTGTTATGCAATAGCAAATACTAGGCTATACGGGTATACTACAGTTAAGCGTCGCATACCGATGCTAAATTTGCACCGTTAATCAAGGGCGGGGGGGTCAGCGCTTGACAGCAAACCTTATAACAGGGATGGCCTTCGACATGCCCGTTAAATAAATTGGATAAAAAAATCTACTGGAATCCAGGAATCGTGAGCTTAAAGAAAAAAAAGTAACTGACCAGGAAGATGAAAAAATGCTCGCTAGAGGGAGTTAGTGAACTATGACATTAAGCATGATTGTACGACACGCCGCGTTGATGACGGGTTTACTTGATTATAAGTTGTGAAGTAGAACTATTTAATTTGAGTACATATAGAACCGAACTAACTGGGGAGAAAAATCCTTTCCTCCCACAGAATGAACTGGAACCAATAACAGAAAGTTGGTGGAGGACAGTGGCGTAACGTTCGGACCAGCAAGGCCCGCAATACGGGCGGACCCAGGTAAAAGAGGGCCTGCGTCCGATTTTCTAGATATTATTTAATATAATTTTAATTTCTAATTTAAGGAGAAATATTGCATGCAAAAGGCACAAACTAAAAACTTGATTGATTCGGAGTCCAGTTTTGTAATGTTAGGGGAATCACCCATTTGTTAGCAAGGGATGTAGTACCCTTTCAACGTGACTGTGATTTTTAACAATTTAGGCTGCTAAGGAAATCAACTTTTTTTTTCGTTCTTCTGGAAGATGCCAAAGAAGAATTATATGCTGCCACTCGTTATGCGAAAGATTCCGTTATATCGATGGAGTTGTCGGATTGACTTCATATTTGATATATAGACACCTTACGACCTCTAGAGTGTATATCCGGTGCAAGGTTGCGCGGGTCCGCTACGTTTCGGCGCCACCGTTTTGGCGCAGGCTGCGTTTCGGCGCCAAAGTGAGGAAAACGGAAATTATTAACATACCTTATGACATAGTGATATAGCCTACTTTTTACTTTTACTGTCCCCTGACGACAATTGATGATCAATGAAGTACTTAAAACATTATTTCTTGTACTCTGCTTCTAACTGCTTCTGACAAAGTTTTGAAGCAGTATTTTAGTTTCCACGGTCTGAGCCAAAGATGCCTAAAGGACTTAAGTGCATGGAACTTGTCTGTCATATTCAAGGGCGCTAATAAGATATATTATTTTTCTAATGTAAGTAAGAAATCTTTGTACATTTATAACGTGGTACTTTAACGTGCTAACGACCTTTACTTTTGCTAAACCTAAACAAGAAATGCATAAGATGCGCTAAGTAGTGAATATTCGAGATGAAAAAACAATCGTCAATAAAGTCATTTTTGGGACGGCTCCTGAAAAAGTTTTGAAGCATTAATTAAGTTTCCATGGTTTTAAGAGCCATAAGAGGACAGAATGTTTATCTCGTGTACAAGGGTGCTAATGAGATGTAAGTTGCATTCGTAATATAAATAGATAATTAGTTAAAATGGTACTTCAACCTGAGATTAGACTTCAACCTTGACTTCGCCGTCGGACTTGAATCTGGACCTCGAACATTGCCGTTTAAGATGATATTCTTATCTATTTATATATATATATATATATATATAAAACAGTGTTCCAAGGTATGCAGAATGCATTGTAATTAAATATGAAACTTATTTTCTTGGAATATAAAATAATAAATTACGAAATTGCGCCATTACGAAATTACGAGTACCGCCCCTGAATCCTGCTCCTCCCTAGTTAGGTCCCTGTTATAGCTCAGTCTGTTTATGTTGTAAATAAATAAATAAATTTATTTTCCGACCAAAAAATAACACTTCATAATTAAAACAATTGAAAAAAAAATATATTTTTGAAGTGCTTACTAAAGTATAAACGTCTCGTTACATTTCTTCCATGAACATAGCCGCTGGATCTGTTCTTCTGTCGCATCTTATGGACGAAGTTTTTAATATCCCATTAATACAATAGTTTCCCTGGTGTGATTCTTTGGTAAAGCTCTGGCGCCGAAACGTTACTGCACCGAAACGGAGGCGCCAAAACTGCGGCGCCGAACTGAGCGGGTCCGAGGTGGGGTTACGAACGAAAATTACAAAAATACTCAAATTCGATTTTTTAAACATTTTAGATATGATCAAGCCCCTAAGTTGTTGCTAATAAGCGAAGTTATGCAGGGCACCGGGCAAGTCAATTACTTGGGGCCAATTTAATTTGGTATTAAGCCTCAATTTAAATTTATCGTCAGTAGCAGTATACACTAACACTACTTGTGTTTGCTATACACTTTTATAAAGGGGGTCCGGATAAAAGTTTTGCGAGCGGACCCGCACTTATTTCGTTACGCTGTTGGTGGAGGAAGTTCCCTTCCTCCCACATTGAAAGAAAACAAGTTGGTTGCTATTGTAAATATATATATATCACAATAAAGAACCTTGTTTTGGATATATTGAATCTGAGCAGTGAGAATAATCTGGTGGAGAAAGCCCCATCGAGTTTATTGACGGTCAGCAACGAGTGCATTAATAAAAAACCTGCGGCCCCTCGGAAGTGATAGTGCGGGAGTACGAACAGACGTATGATACACATACATACACTACACGACCATCCATTTACACATTCTTTTACATTACACACATACACATTACTTCTTTCTTACATTTATACATTTTCCTTCTCCACAACTTCCCTCTCCCTCACTCTCCCTTCCGAACTTTTGCCCCATACCGTCCCAATTCTACCGGATTTGACGTTTTACCCTGACTAGACCTTTTTTCATACTTATTAGCCGATCTTGACATTTTAATTATTATTTTGTTTGCTTATTCCGGGGAACACGCTAACTCCGGTTGCTAAAAGACTTTATTTAGTACTCTCACTACTTACACACTTTATTACTAATTAATAATTACACTTATATTGAGTGGAAATAAAGAGGCATTTACCGGTTCCATCCATCTCCTCGTGCCGAGGAGTGTTGAAGAAGAAGAAATCCCATCCTCCCACGAGCTTGGCGGAGGCTACATTGACGGCAACCTCCCACAAAAATAAAACAGTTGGAGGAGGGACTGCACTCTCTGCCACGGGACTAGTGGAGGTTTCCACGGCCTCCCACTGAGTGAATATTAAAGGAGGTACTCTGATTTTCCTCTCACATGGTGGAAGCTCACACCCGTGATCCCTGCAGTTGCGATAACCGGTTATCGAGAACTAACAGGGTGTCGCGGCCTGGAAATAGGTGAAGTTTTTGTCACTACATAAGTACGGTCGGTTATGCAAGTATCGGGTCACTGCATCAGTACGGAAGGTCTCCCGTCCCTGTTACATAAGTTTATGAGACTCAATTGTTCAGCCTTCTTGTAGGATTTGGCGAGTTTATATAGTACGTGCGATTGTAGCGTTGTGAAGAATGTCCGCGATGTAGTAAGAGGATAGTAGGAGAAAGTATTAGTCCGCCATATGAGGGTGAGTTGGAATGTGATTAATGCACACGGAAGTCAGAAAAAAACTGAGAAATAAGGACCACAGCCGCATGATTCAATGACTTCCAGTCTTATGTTGGAGGTATTAAAACGCATGGATAAGTCAGTAGCATCAGTTAAGGCAGAATTAACGTCATTTAAAGATAAAGTAGCTTCAGTTGAGAGATAATTAACGTACGAAATAAAGGAGACTCAGAATCAAGTGACAGGTCAAATGAGTCAGATAGCATTAGTGAAAGATGAAATAGCCCTAGTGCGCGGCGAAGTTAAAGATGAGGTAAGACGCGAAGTAGCTTCTGTTCGGAGGCAGATTACTGACAAGGTCGTATTAATAAGAAAGGGAATGGCATCAGTCAGAAAGCAAATGACAGCGGAAATAGTCATAGTGAAAAACGAAATATTATCCGTCAAGAATGAGGTAACAAACCAGATAACGTTGGTGAAGGCAGAATTCAGCCGCCAGTGTGAGGACTTTAACGTATCCATGAAAGCGCAGATTCAAAACTGAGAGCGTCAGATACAAGTAGTCCGAAGTGTGACAAGCGAACAAACACGAGAGCTCCGAAATGAATATGAGGATTTTCGTAATTACTACAAAACGAATGTTACGCAGATGCAACACAGGATGAGTCGGTTTGAGGCATGGGTTGCGAGCTAATCAGACGAGATGACGCGTGTGGGCACGTTCACCCACAAGATGGATAGCGAGAAATTGTTATGCCTAACAGAAGAGAACGTCGGATACTAGTAAGAACAGAGAGCTTATAAGGCGCTTGGATAACATAGATTGGAAGTGCTCGCGAGCGAGAAGAGTTCAGGGAGTCATGATGACGACCGGACGACGACCGCGGTAAAAAAGCTAGGAGACAGACATGTGAAGAAAGGGAAGAATATTGTGGCTACCAGTGGGACAATGAGTCGAGAATAGTACCAGACAATCAGCGAGGATGCCCCTAGTCAGTTATGAGTGCAGGCGCGGAGTAGTAAGAACTCTTGAACTGTCAAGTAGCGAGAGCATTCATCCAGACACTCGGGAAGATGTGGATAGAAATCCTAGAATGCGTAAGCGAAGGAAGAAAACCCGAATCCCTAGCGACTTTGGAGATGGGTCACGCCCGGTGGAGCGGAGTCAAATGCTGCGTGGAAGTACAAATGGAAGCAAGGTGAAGTTATCAGAAATACGATCACTGACTCATTATCCCCCAGAACGAGGAGAAATGTCAGCAAGTTCATTTCTCAAGCAATTTGAGAGCAAGCTAATGTTGGTTGGAGCTGTCGAAAGTCAATAACTGGAGTTAATACCATTTGTGTTAAATGAGTCAGTTACCTCGTGGTACCGGTCAAACCAAGCACGATTTACAAATTATTGGGAGTTCCGAGAGATGTCCCTTCGTCACTACCATTCAGAAGATGTCAGTGGCGTGAAGCTAACTAGAGTAAAGACAGTACCTTTTAATCCAAAAACAGATGGAAGTGTGGAAGAGTTTGTCACTACGAGGTACTGTCAGATCACCGATCTGGACCCAGCAATGAGCAAGTCCCAAGTATGCAATAGTATAATATCGTTACTCCCAGTAATGTACTAACGACAGCTAGCGTCTACTAGGAATTTCAGCTTGACCAAAATGTTAGAGACAGTGACACGGCTAGAGTTGATGCCACGACTCATGGGACATACACCGCGAAGAAGATACTTGTGTCCGGCGTCAGAAAATTAGTTCATTTAACCTAGAGCAAGACCGAGGAGATGGAGATATAGAGAGACCACCATGTAGTGAAGAACCCGACGGGGAGACAAAAAACAGGACGCCCCGCACAGAGCGAAGATCCGGCTACGGAAGACGAGGTTGGTATCACAGAAATAACTGAAGACGAAGAGGAAGATTGCCTCGTAGAGGATCATACGAGGACGGTGAAGTCTCAGGAAATGGAGTAGATGCGAACTATGGAGATCCAGACAAGGAGCAAAAAAAAAAATAATAATAACCGGATATTAACACACGCCTCGGGAGTTAAAGGATTGGGGGACGACTATCTACGACCCAGTAGATACATGTATGAAGGTTGTTAATAAGATGAAAGACGATAGTGTAATGGTAGATGGTAGTATGAATGAAGACTTATTTAGCAATATTTATCGCGTGGTATATCAGAATCTAGATTGTGGAGAGTGGATCTGTGATCATGACGGATATGAAATAGTAAACGGAGATGAAGATATGTGTAAAGGATCTGGCCTAGTGGAAATAGGTGTCGTGAATATGAAGGACTTGCCTCTGATAGACAGCGGAGCTGAAGTCTCCCTGTCTTCCAGTTCATTTTGGAAGTATGTAAAAAGTCTTGTCTCACATGCAGTCATGAAACCGGTTCAACACGTGTATTATACTGGCGAAAGAAGAAAGAATGTCTGCGCTGAAGTATCCTTACCAGTCCAAATAGGCAATAATGATGTCACTATAAACGTCTGTGTGGTGAACGGGTTAAATATTGACATATTTCTGGGCCGACACATTTTGGAGATATATGAGGCAAACATCAATTTTTCGAATGGAACAGTTACCATTAAAGATCGAGGTGTATTAGCGACAGTACCTATGAGTATCAAATCAAGAGACATTAAAGAACTTTTAAACACCCAAGCGAGATTGGATAGAGTGCAGTTAGATGGGAAGCAGAAGACCAAAAGTCACTTGTGTGAATATAGTGAAGGCATTCTTCCATGGTGTGCTCCCGCCGAATTACTAAAGTATTATAGAAGGACATTAACGACGGCGCTGAAAGAGGATGAGACAATCAGACGCAATTCAAACGGACTAGAGTATACGCGCGACATGGAAGAAGCAAGCGAGCAAGCTAAAACTTATTATGACAAAGATGAGAAGCGTACAATACAATGAGAGAGAGACGTTTATCAGAGGGACAAGCCAAGGGAACTTAAAGGTGAAGCAATGGAAGAGACGAATCCCAGGAACCTGAAGTCAGAGCAAGACGTAAAGGCAGAGAACAACGAAGGAGTGACAGTCCCGACGAGTCAAGCTCAGGGGTGTCATACAGGTATAGGAACTTAGGCTACAGTAGAAGTGAGTACAATGGAGGACTTTGTGAACAAATTGAAACGCGCAAGCCAAAGGTCGATGAGAGCTGCAGAATTGAAGCAGACGATATTAAACATAAATAAAGGAAATCAGTTGTGTAAGCCGAACCCAAGTGAAAAGCCTAAAGAGATCATGGAAGTGAGAGTGGAAAACGAAGAAGAGAGAGCAACTACTCAAATTTGATAGTGAATATGAATTGATGATGAAGTGGAAAAGAAACACCAGCTGCATTATTGAGGACCATCACGGAGTATGGATCATGAGTGAAGTCAACAATAAAGTACATGAAAAGGGGGATATTGTTGAGCCTCAGTTGAAGTCAAGCAAGAAGAACAATAATCTAACTATGTTTGTCAAAGACAACAGACAACGGGATAGAGTATGTTCGGAAGCCATATATAACAGGGATGAACAATGCCTCCGACATGCCCGTTATATAAATTGGATAAATATGTGGACGGAACCAGGAATCGTGTGTTTAAAGAAGAAAGAAAGTAACTGACAAGGACGATGTTAAGGAAAAAATGCTCGCTAGAGGGAGTTAGTGAACTATGACATTAAGCATGATTATACGACACGCCGCACTGATGAAGGGTTCACTTGATTATAAGTTTCGAAGTATAGCTATTGAATTTGATTACGTATAGAAGCGAAGTAACTGGGGAGGAAACTCCTTTCCTCCCACAGAATGAACTGGAACCAATAACAGAAAGTTGATGGAGGAAGTTCTCTTTCTGCCACATTCAAAGTGAACAAGTTGGTTGCCATTGTAAATAGATATCACAATAAAGAACCTTGTTTTGAATATATTGAAGCTAAGCGTTTCAGTGAGAATAATCTGGTGGAGGAAGCCCAATCCTCTCACGAGCTTGGCGGGGGTTCCATTGGCTTCAACCTCCCACAAAGATATAACACTTGGCGGAGAGACTGCACTCTCTTCCACGGGACTGGTGGAGGTCTTCACGGCCTTCCACTGGGTGAATGTTGGAGGAGGTACTCTGATTTTCCTCCCACATAGTGGAAGCTCACAAGTGTGATCCCTGCAGTTGCGCTAACCTGTTATCGAGGACTAACGAGTTGTCGCCGTCTGGAAGTACGGTCACTACATAAGTACGGTCGGTTATGCAAATATCAGATCACTGCATCAGTACGGTCTGTCCACGGTCCCTGTTATAGCCTCTGATCATTGTAATTAGCCTTACAAATAAGATACCAGGCAAGATATGTGTAATTGAATATCTTAGAGCAAAAATATTAATTTTAAGTTACCTTTCAGTGACTTAGCCAGAGGGCGTCCCCTGAATGGAAAATACTTTATTTTAGCATTATTTGAACAATTTATGGAAGAAAATGTTTCGATTTGTTTCCGAACCGACCTAATTTATCTATCAGTGGCAAATGTAGAGAGGGGCACGTGCCCTTTAAAGGAAAAGATGTTTTATTGAATTATTTCAAAATTTTACTATGATTTTTTTTCGATTTTTTCTCACTCAGCCTAATTTATCTACAAATATTATTTTTTGGAGATAACGGTGTTAAATTCCACGATAAAAATAATCAATATGAAGTCCAATCTCATAAATTTTTAGTAAACATTCAAGTAGCGGAAAAATATTCCTAGTCTATTACACCTACACCCCCGGCTCATGAATGTTCTGGATCTGCCACTGTTCTCTTTTATATAAAAATGGTTCATGAAGGCCCTGAAGCCTCATTTACATTGCGTGGATGTAGAATTTACACTAGAATATACATCACTAAATTAGTTATTTACAAAAAAAAATCACATAATGTGTGTAGATTAGGAAATTCAATACTTTTTTTTTGCAGATTTTTTTTTGCTAGCTAGGCTAGCACCCCCAGAGAGCTATACCCTCTATTTGGGAAGGGATGGCTAAATAAATTTGGATACCTAGGAAGTGGTAGGTGGGCTAAGAGATTTTTTCTGAATCTTTTAATCGTTATTTATTCATTTAATCTTGGTCATTATGAGCTTTTCTCATAATCATAATTGTGGGTATGAAGAAAGCAGTTGTGTAATAATGGAGAATGATTAAATGGGCATGAGGTGCACTAGACGAGACAACACTTTGGCACAAATAAGACGAATGATTGATGGTCTTCTGATCTAGGGGCTACTCTAGATCGTGATGTAGACAGGTGAGCCCTATGCGTTCAAGATGGTCACTGTGCAGAATATGTTGGTGCTATATAATGAGGAATGATCGGTATGGTGTATGCAGAGATGAATGGTATGTCAGGGTGGTTTGGAGGCATAGTGTAGTGGTATAGTGAGAATAGAAGTGATAATGGTGAATGTCGGTGGGTAAAGTGTCGGTGTTGCTGTTCGTGTGAGATTATGATATCTTGAAAGAGTATATGGTTGGATTCGAGGCGTTTCCTCACGTATTTTATACGTAGTGTTTCTAAGTGGTTTAGTAGATGTGGAAAAGTGAGTCTGTCATAGAGGTCTTGGGTTGGGCTGGGAAGTTTTATTCTATATGCAATACGTAGTGCATGTCTTTCCAGTATTTGTAGTTTTTTGTAAAAAGTGTGGTCTGCGGCAATCCAGGCATTGTATCCATAAGTGAGAACTGGGCGTAGGAATACTTTATATGTGTTTAGCACTGTTTCTGGTTTTAAACCCCATGTAGTTCCTGTAATGCATTTAAGTAAGTTTAGTCTATTGTATGCCTTGTTAATGATGGTTTTGAGGTGAGGTCGCCATGTTAGGTGTTGGTCTAGGGTGAGTCCGAGGTATGTGACTTGTTTTGAAGGTCGGATTTGGTTTTGATGCACAGATAAGGTGAGACGTGATGGATTTTTTTGAACACGTGAGCGATATTTAGGAGGAAGGAAAACGATGGCTTGGGTTTTATGTGAATTAATGGCGAGTCCCCACTTACTGCACCAAGAGGTAAAGGAGTTGATGGCGTCGGTCATGGTTCTGTTTATATTTTGGATGGTTTTACTGCAGGCGAGAAATGCTGTGTCGTCAGCGTATTGAAATAGTTGAATGTTGGGAGGTAAAGGAGGCATGTCGGCAACAAAGAGGATGTAAAGTAAAGGTGATAGAGTAGATCCTTGAGGAACCCCACAGTGGAGGAAAATGGGATGTGAGAGGCAGGAGTTGATTGAGATATAGGCGAGACGGTTTGTAATGAAGTTAAATATGAAGCGAAGATAAGTTGTAGGGAGTCGGAAGGAAAGGAGTTTGTGGATAAGTGCTGCGTGCCAAACTTTATCTAAAGCTTTTTCTAGATCAAACAGGACAAGACAGGAAGGTTGAGAAGTATTGAAGTGGTTCGTGATTGAATTGACTAGACGGAGGAGTTGGTCATTGATGCTGAAATTTGGGCGGAAACCAGCTTGGTGAAGCGGTATGAGGTTGTAACGGTCTAAATGAAGATGCAATCTATGGACGAGGATTTTTTCTAAAGTTTTACAGAGTGCAGAGGTTAGTTGGATTGGACGATAGGAAGAGATGGAGTGAGGAGGTTTTTTGGGTTTAAGGAACATTAGTGTTTTGGATGTCTTCCACTGTAGGGGGAGAAAGCCGGTACGCAAGATGAAGGTATAAATTATTGCGAGGAGTTGGATAAGGGAGTAGGGAGCTTCTTTGAGGTGTTTATAGGTTATGGTGTCGATGCCAGGTGCAGATTGACGTTTACGGGCTAATGATTGGGTTATTTCGTCTGGAGTAATGGGTGCAGTAAGTGGGTGTTCTGGGAGAATATGGGCTATGTTAGGCTGTAGCTGGGGAGAAGAGAGGTCTAACCGTTCGGCGGGATGACGTAGGAAAGGGTTGAAAGGTGGGGCGGGTGTGAAGATTTCTTGAAGATATTCTGCAAAGGCATTGGCTTTGTCGTCATCAGAGTGTAGTGCTTGATTTTCTTGTATGATAGGATACGTGGATTTGTTGAATTTACCTGTAAGGGTGTTAAATTTTCTCCAGTATTTTGTCGGGTGTGCGGTGTCGGCTAGCGTATCGCATGTTTTTACCCATTCCCTCAGTTTATGTGCTTTTATATAATTTCGAACCGTGCGTTGAAGCTGTCGGTGTAGTCTTAATGATTCCTGATTGCCTGTACGTTGGAAGTCCCTGTAAAATTGACGTGAGCGTCTGATTAACGGTAGATATTGTGGTGGAAGTTTGGGTCGAAAAGGATGAACAGTGCTTTTGGGAATGTATTTGTCAGTGGCTTGGTGTAGTGTCGTGGTGATGCTATCGATGGTTTCATATAATTCGTCTTCTGTGTTTGGTGGGTCTAACGGGGCGAGTTGTGTCGTTATATAGGTTCTGTAACCTTCCCAATCTGCTTTGTCAAATTTTAGAATTTCCCGTGCTGGTATATTTTGTTTTACAAATGGTGGACGTTGACAGTGAAGAGTGAGTTTGATTGGTGCATGATCACTTCCAATTAGGTCTAAAATATCTATGGTGCAGCGGGTTCCTATGTTCGTTGAGGTTATTACTATGTCTGGTGAAGTGTTAGAAATAGGACGAGTTGGTTTAGGTAGTTCGTGTATGGTGCCTGTTGTTTGATATTCTATAAAGTTATTAAAGGCGGTTTTGTCTCTATCGGATCTGCTGTGTATATTGATATCTGCCATAATGATGTAGTTACGATAGTTAGATATGTGTGCGAAGAAATTGTACGGGATCGAATGTCCGGGACGGACGTAGATGGTGGCTAATGTAATGTAGTTATGTTGATAATAAAGAGTCAAAATTAGATGCTCAGGCAAGTTAACGATTTGTGGATTTTGTTGGCGGTGTGGAATGTGTGGTGAAAAACCTATTGCAGCCCCTCCATTTGCGCGTAAAGCAGGTATATGGTTGTCATGTCTTATCACTGAATATCGTGGAATTTTGCAGAGATTCGATGATTTTAGGTGTGTTTCATTTAATAGAAAAGCGTTGACGTGTTCTTCTGTTAGCAGCTGTTCGAAGAGGACTTTGTGTTCCGGTAAGGAGCGTATGTTCATGAATAGAAATATTAGAGCCATCAACATGTGCACAGTCAGGTTGTAGGTTGGTCGGATGTTAAACTTCAGTTTCAAGTGCGGTAGCATGGAAGTGTGCATATGGACCGGAATAAGTAGCGTTGAAGTTGACGTGTAAGATAGTTTTAGCGGCATGTTGGATTTGCTGTAGAATGAATGGACGTTGAAACGGATGAATATTTTGGAGAGTAACGGTGATGAAAGTTAGGACTTGATCTATCGTTATTGGTTGAAAGACAGAGGTAACCGTAGAGTTAATAGATTGTGGTGCTTCGGTTGTGCGGATTGGTACTATGAGCTCAGGCTTACTGGGTTCAGGTGCCGGTCTTGCTTTGCATTTATAGCTAAATGTCGGATGTGTGTCACCGCAGGTTGTACGCTTCGGAGGTTGTTGCATATTTGTGCAAGACTTGGTGTTATGTGCTTCTGAGCAGTAGCCACATTTGATGTCATTAGGGCATTTTGAAGTATGGTGTGCGTTATACTGTTGGCATTTTTCACATCTCAGTGGAAGCGGAGGTGGTGTGTGTGACGGTTCAACCCTGTATCGCCTTTTGTAGATATATGCTCCGTGAGTGAGTAGATCATCTATTGTTTCTTGGCTAGTGGTTAGAACTCGTACCATATAAGTCGGTTCCCCTGTCCTGGTTTTAATTCTTAAACATTTCACAACTGAGTGTCCTTCGCTCTTTAGCTCTGTTTCGGTTTCGTCGTCTGTAGCTGTTGGTTCTACTCCTCTGATTACTACTGATAGTGTAGGTGTTCTCCTGGGTGGTGGTGGCTGTTTGTTTCGTTTGTCCTCTAAGCGTGCTAGGTTTGCTGATTTGCCGAATATTTCGTAACTGAACTTATTTCGTATTGTGTTTGCAAAGTGAACGTCATGATTTTGGAGTATTGTGCCGTTCCTAGTTGGAATGATTCTAGTGATGATATCTCTGTGCATGTACTTGGCTATTTGTTGAAGAAGAAGTTTCGTGTTCTGATATTTAGCGTCGTAGTTTGTAAGAATGAAGGAATGAACTGTTGTTGCTGGTGAAGCGGTTTGCAGTGGCTGAGTCCCATCGTTGTTTCCTGTGTCCATATGTCTCTCGTTATCTGATTCGGTATCACTTAATGTGTGTGTCTTCTTTAGAGGTGGGGAGTTTCGACCCGATCTATTGTAGGTTGGAGACCTTGAGCGCGATCGTGGTGACGATGAAGTTTGATCCTGTCGTTTTCGTGGTTGCTTTGGAATGGTCCCTTCGCGCTGTATTTCTTTGGTTCTGGTACTTGTTGTGGCAATTGATGTCGTCCTGATTGTTGGTCAGTCATGGTCTAATGATGGTAGTCGACTTTGTGCAATGTCGACTTGATGATGAACAAGGTGGGGCCACCCGTTTGGATAGCAGCCCAGGTGTCGAACACTCCTTCCACCTCAGACAAAAAAATTGTGACCCCTTGGCTAGATGAGTCTGGTCCACAAGATTTTTCCGATGTGGCGAGAAGAGACGAAGGATAATGACGCAGGAAGGAAACAAAAATATGACTGGGAATAGTGGTACAAACACGAGGCTTGTCATCGACTTGCCAGATCCTCATGTTTTGCAGAAAACACTTCGACGCTCACTAATAGCAATATTGTGTTGCTTGGTCGTGTGTCTGGAGGAGATGTACTTGTAACATGAAGACTAGCGCAAATAAAAAGAAGAAAATGGCAATATTTTATTGTATAAAATTTATCTACGTTATCTTCTAAAATATGTTACGATCTTGACAGACTTCTTATATAATAGCACAGGAACATTTACTAAATATAGCTCTTCTGTCATCTAGTGGAAATTTGAATAAACAGCAACAAAATAAATTACACGTTTCGGAAAAACGAAGCAAAGGAAAAATGTATAAGGAATTCATGGGCATGCAATAAAAACTATATTTGTTACCCTCCTATTTGGTGGGGAGATAAGTTTTTATGGGGTTATGTCCGGAAAGTACATAGTTTAAATCTCATCAAGTTTCAAGTCATAACTTAGTAAATTACAGAAGTCAACAAACAGGCGCGGATCCAGAATATGATCAAGCGGAGGGCTAAACTATAGTTGTATCACTTTATCCAGTGTAAAGTAGGATTGAAGGCCATTTTAACCAGTGTATAACTGGACGTTAAGGGGGGGGGGATGTACCCCCTTGGATCCACGCCTGTTAACAAATAACCAGGCTTGGATCAGTCACTGACTCCCCCCCCCATTATTATACGACTGTTAATGCTGTACATTAGTGCGCAACACCAAAGTCTTTATAAATGTTGAGATATGTATTTGTGGAAATATATAGGTTTAACACAAGTATTTAACAGTCAACAACTGATTAAGTCAAAAGTATGGACTTTTGCTTATTTTTTTAAAAGTACGGTACGGACACGGACTGTCCGTATACGGACGTATGGTAAGCCTATTAACGCACATCACAAATGAATTCAAGGGTCCTCACCTGTAAGGCGTACAGACACGATTACAATGTAATAGTGTGAAAAAAGGAATCAAAATAGGTAAAGCAATTAAGTGTTTACAAGTGTAGTCTTTTCACAACCGGAGGTAGTTTGTAAACAGGGATAAGCGAATGTGACGAAAAGAATAATTTCGGGTATTCGGTCAAATCAGAGAAAAAAGGTCAAATCCGATTAAAAGTTTGTGACACCGAATGAAGCTGTTATGGCAAGTGAAGGGAAGAGGAAAATTGTACTGAATAAGGCATATCAGTGAAATGTTACGCATAAGTGTATTTATCTGTATGGTGTAAGGTATATATATATATATATATATATATATATATATATATATATATTTTCACTAGTATTGCACTCTCCACACTTCCACTTCCGTGAAGAAATTGTTAACTCAGCGAAGTCTGGCGCAGAACTCTGATTGATTAAGATTCTCCTAATTTACTAACAGTGCATCCGAATCCACCATTTTGCACTCTTGATCGTGCCGTTCTACCGTTTGATGGGCCGTTGTTGCTATCCGAATTGAGCGGCGTATGGCGTAGGAAAGGGTGTATATCGATGGCACAACTAGTGCACGCTTGGATGTCACGTATCCACCGTTTGTGCGGCTAGAAGCCATATTTGAAAAGACAAAAGTAAAATGAGTTGATTTGGAGACATATTAAATGTGTGCGTGTGTTTCCTTTTGTTTAAGTTAATAAACTTTCCCTATTCCTAGTCGTAATGTAAATATTAAATACGAAGGTTTTCTTTAGCAAGTAAAGCAGAGTCACACCTTGTCAATATTGGAAGTCATAATAATAATTTTAAAAAAATATTGGAAGTGAAAATTGAGTATTAAAGCAAAACTGCAATGCCTTATATGTTAATGCAGTTCTAAACTGTCTCGAAAAAAATATTGTTGTAGGAAGCTTTCTGTTATTGGCCAGACTACTGAATAGGAGCTTAGTTATATTAATGACAGTTTGATGAATTTCCATGGATAAATGCAATCGTTTGTGGAAACCAGTTACTATGACTTACGGCGGTTTGTGGTTCGCGCTATACATTACTGATTTCAGATGAGTTTTATTGGAAATAATGGGTAAATTTTACTTTTGGGGCCTAAAAAGTGTAAAATTTACAGGAGAAATATAATGTTTCCAATCATTGAAGTGAGACTGTGAAATAGCTGAAAGTATGATGGAGTGTTAAAGGCAAGTGCATCGCGTGTAATAAAAAAATATCTCACGTGACTTTCTTAAAGCCCGTCTTGTCTTTCTCGACAGTTAGTCCGTGAGTTTGTAACAAAAATACATGTCATTCATTACACGAAGTCACACCATTCATATAGCTCCGCATGCCGCTATCTTTGTCATCTGTTGATAAAATCGAGTATGAAATAATAAAGACACATGACTTTTCGTAATACATTTTGGATTGCTGATAAAAGTCGCTGTTTGAATTATTTCCAAGGGAATGAGTAGTAGAGAGAGAGTACATATGTCTCAATAGCTGGCGGAACCTGGGGTCCCAAAAGTAGAGTTTACCCTACATAATAGGGATGCATTTATTCCTTACGCAAGTAACTTACCCTTTATTTATTACCCCATGTGTATTTTGTACACATTAATTAAAATAGTGTAATGTTATGTATAGTGCGGACCAGGTAATGTAACCTACCACGGAGCTGCTTTACTGTAAACACTTCAAGGCCCTTGTACTCTTAACTTTCTCGTATTTGATACATTCTAACTTAACCTTGCTTTAACGTAGCGTATTGAATCACAAGCTAGAAACTGAAATACATATAAAATTGTATGAAAAACTTAAGAATATATACACCTAAGGGTGTTGAAGTGATTATAATGAAGTATATCCCTGAACAAATTACTCTGTTAGCCGTTACTAGTTTGTGATAGCTTTATAGTTGACTAGGGGTGGGGCCTGTGAGAGAAGAACTGTGATTGGCTACAATTTGTTTAGTTTTGGAAAGTGAACGGATTCTGGGACGTGATTGGAGGATGACGTAGTAAGGATATCTGGGCCTTCTGGTATGTTTTATGAACTGTTACTGTGTTTCAATATATCGTCTGAGGAAGATGTTGTTAGAACATTGAAACCGCTAGGCTGGCTGTGTTTTTTAAAATAAAGTTACGTGTGACAGCAATGTAAGCTTGTTTTAATTAAATTACTCTCATTATGTGGAAGTTGCATCACACTCCTAGCGCTGCCTTACCTACTGAGAAACGGTATTTTTGGATTTTTATACACGGCAGAAAAATCGCGTCCATAAATTCATGAACTAACCTAAATAAACCTCATGCCAACAATAGCATGTAGAGTAGACACATTAGAAAAATAAAATACATGGTTTGGGAATAAACGCATGGTCCGCTCATACACAGCTTGTCGACCTCTCTCCAGGTTACGTTAAATTTCATAAGTTAACGCTGAAAATAGCAAAAAATCTGACCAAGTACTTTCGGAATATTAATGCCACTCATGCTTTGTTCTCACGGAAACAAATCACTTTAGGTTAAGAATGCTTCAATCAAACTTTCCCTAAACTACTGTAATGGAAGTAGCTTGAATTAACCTGTTACCCTAGCTGAGAAATTTAAACAGCCTCAAAATTAAACTGAAATTGAGTAAAAAGTTCAGGAGTTACGATAAATGGTCCACTTTATGGTATCATGATATTTTTTATTTTATATGTAGAAGGCCGCAGATGGGAATAAAAAGCAATATTTACTGTTTCGAAAATAATTTTATCTAACCTGAATACAGTATTGTATCGGGCCTGTTATCGTAGCCCTTCCAAAAAAAAGAAAAAAGTCAAGAGATACGGTTAGTAAAATTTGGAATAGTCGTCTAACGAGATATTTTTAGTGCTATGCTTAGAAATTATCTACACAGCAGCTAGGATGCCCTAGGAATATGCCCATGACCTGCCACCTGTAATTTAAATCTATTTAAGGCCCGTTAGTCATCAATAGGGATAAAGGAGGAGGTCGACCATAGCCTAATTTCAAGGTATCAGCCTGGTATGACAAGAAAACACGGGAAAACATCTGGCACGGTGGTCGCCCATTGGTATCGAACACGAACCTACCAAATGCAGATGCCTGTTTGAATTGCTGTCCTAGAATATCTACTTTCACGTCTTCACTTGTTTGTATATGAAGGTTTCCATAACGAATTTCCTATTCTGAATTTCGCATTAATATATAACAACCCGCAACAACAGAAGTGCGTTGATTTGACGTGTCACATAGGATTCTTTCCTCTCCTATACCCACAACATTGGGGAGGTTCACTCTCCAAATTTATTACTACCACTTTAAAATTGTTACTGATAAATTCTATTTTAACCCTGAAAAACTATCCCCCCCCCCGCAATTGCCTTTGTAGAAATCCAACAAGATGCGGCATATTTCAGAGATCTTTCTTCGAAGAAATTTATTATTCTTTTATTTCACAATCTGCTAGTAGTCCACGGTCGTTGATAGCTTTCAATCTTTTACTTTCTTCGGTTAGAGCCAAAGTTGCCAAAGTTAAGTTCTATTCAATTCTCATTTCTTCGAGATACGATCCTCAACATTCATACATGTACCTTGCGTCTATTAGGTATTCATCTTATTACAGTGGTCCTATCCACCGTTCGAAATCGGACAACGGGGATAAACAGGGTAGAACGAGACTGTGCAAATAGTACAATGGACGGTGCACCGTTGGATCCGGATACAGCGTAACTGTGGACGTTTTAAAAGCTTTTCGGAGTAGAGTTACCAGGTTTCTAGAATATCCTTACGGGATAGGTCACGATAATTAACTCAAGTGTCTCGCCGGGATTTGTTTCAAATTGATTGAAATGCAAATTTATCCGCGGCCCACTGTGTATAGCCTCTGTCACACGACGCTGGTAATAGCTGCTAATAGCGTTAGCAGCTAGCATTCAAGGTCAAATTAACGTCGTGTGCCCATCTACGAGTTGCTATTAGCTGACTCGCTGCTTCTTGGAATTGGACATGTTCAATTCTACCAGCAGGTAGCGCGCTGGTTTCCAGTCATGTGACTCATTCACTGATAATAAAAGCATCGTGTGACTATACTACCGAGTTTGCTAGCTGCTAGTTTCACCATAGTGAAGTAAAAAAAAAACAAAAAAAAACGGAAAATTGAACGCCAAAAAAACTGAAAGAAAGTTTTTACCCAATTTTTCGTCCTACTTTGGAAGAAACTTTTTTTGCCATTTTGGGACAGCTAACATTATTTGGCCATTAATAAATTGTTAATATGTTAGGTTTTGGTACAAGCATAATTTAAACAATAAAATCTGTACTGGAAGTCGTACAGACAATATTGTGTTCCATAAATGTGTATTCAAAAGATTCCAGCTTGCAGCCAATGTCATATATTGCATTGCGATGGAGCAATCTAATGTAGCGGAAAGCTTGTGTTCTTTGCTCCATCTTAATATCATCGCAAATCATAAACTTTTCAAGTTACGAAAAAGCCAAGAATTGGCGTGTTTTATGAAAGTAAATATTTTCTTAAAAATATGATAAACCCGTTCGAATTCTGAACACTTTTAGGGGAGGTATACAAAAGCTACACTCAAAAAAATTATTGGTGTTTATTGCCACCCCAAAAGGTGTAACAGAACACCTCTACCTCTACACCAATTCCAGTGCTGGGTAACACCAATTCCAGTGCTGGGTAACACCAATTCTAGTGTTGGTTAACACCAATTCTAGTGTTGCTTAACACCAGAAACGGTGTTGGACACCCTGGATGGTGTTAACCAATACTAGAATTGGTGTTACCCAGCGCTGGAATTGGTGTAGAGGTAGAGGTGTTCAATTACACCATTTGGGGTGGCAATAAACACTAATATTTTTTTTTGAATGTACTAACAATATTTTGTAATTTATTATTTTATATTCCAAGAAAATAAGTTTCATATTTAATTACAATGCTCTCTGCATATTTTGGAGCTCTGTTTTATGAAAAAATAAAATAAAAATAAAAACGTAATCTTAAACGGATTTCTAATTTTAAACTTAAAATTAGAATGTATTACTATGAGTACGTCTGAAGTCATATTGCTCTATTGCTCATTATATAACTGATAATTGTTCAAAATATTTGGTTTAGAATATTATGATCAAAGAATTCCAACCGGGATATTAGCACCGTGTGACCACGATACAGCCGCTAGTATTCGCTGCTAATGTTGGCTGCTACCATTAGCAACTACGAGTAGCGAGGAGTACACCAGCGTCATGTGACAATAATACACCGCCCTCCGCCGCTCTGAGGGCGAAATCATAATTCTGTTAGTTGTTTCATTTCAGCTTGGGAATGATTATTTACTCTTCATGATCATAAGCCTGTCAGGAAACCTTTTGGTCCTATTTTTTTCCAATGATGGATGCGAGGATGCCCATTAAAGAAATGATTTGTTTTAGTATTGGAGACTATTAATTACAACATAGAATTTTCATTTTTATGGCCAGAAGGAATCTATGGTTCCGGCCGGGATAGGATAGGGGAAAGGAAGCCGGAAGGAGTCGGATAGGTTTAAGTTGAAGGTGACATCAGCGCATTTCCCTGTTATGACTGGGCCTGGTCATATGGTAATGGTAACAGCAGGGAATTTGCCTGATGGACCACTGTTTTTGAATCCAGCACCTCCTGAATGATCACTGAGTGAAATTGCATGAAATAATAAGATAATCGAAGAACAGCATCGCACATATAATCTTGCTTAGTACTCATATTCGAAATCTATAATAATTACAATAATAATTACTGACATTATTTTGAGTTAAATACCATGTCCATTACTGGAGCATCCAGGTTTTTCCGTGTCCATCACTGGCTGGTACAGAAACAATGTTACACAAAAAAACATGATTTACTCTCAAATTGTGTATGTTAATGAAAGTAATATGTAGAAATCACTACAAGAAGGCATGAAAAACGTGAGAAATTTTTATTTGATCAATACATTTGAACTGTCTTTGAGTTAAAATTACAGCGGTGAAAAGTCTCCATTACTGGTGCGTTTACCTTTGCTGTATTTCCATGGGGATGTGAGAATACCTCTTTTGACAAACGTAATGAATTGAGGTAATTGTATTACATTTAGCAAGAAAACACAGTTAATAAAGTGCTTTCAAAAAATACAAAAAAAAAAAAAAACTAAATAAATAAAAAATAAACACAGACCAGGAGGAGGTAGGCAACGTTTAGAACTAACTACAGGTTTTGTCAGACGTGACGTCATTGACTCAACCAAGATTATTACAATTAGATGATAGACCAAAGCCAATACAAAGGACGTTAAGTCGTATGTTGAAATAAAAAGCAAAGCGCAAGATCGGGACGAGAAAGGTCTTAGGGTCAGTTCTACAATCGACCGCTAAACTTCTAGTCAGCGCTAAGTTGAGGCCAAGTCTGATTTTGGCCAATGAGAGTACGCAAAATGAGAGTTGGCCTCAACTTAGCGCTGACTAGCAGTTTAGCGGTCGATTGTAAAACTGACCCTTAGTTAACCTTGAAGTACCTGCAGCTTTCGGCAGAATTCTAATGACGTTGATGAACAAACCAATGTATTTAATCTAATTTAATTTCACATTTCACGATTTAATAAATGTTAAGTGTTTAATAAGTGTAAGTATTGGGCCGAAAAAGAAATCTGGAAACAAAATACATGAACCAGTCTCTTAATTCGCCTACCACTGGCATTCTTACTTCTTACCCTATACGCTACTGAAAATAAGAACTTTAGTTCACCTTGAAATAAATGATGAATATATAAAAGCAGAATATATCGTAATGACCACAAAGCATATACTCAAGTAATGCCGAGCATAAGAAAAGATCTGTTCAAGTAAATGAATGAAGGCACTCAATAAGAATACTTGAACTTTAATAGAAATGCAGTCGCTTGTAAAGATTATATTTACCTACATCAGCACGTAAGTTCTCAACCATAAATAACGCCACCATGGACAAGTTTAACACATACGTTAGTATTCTCATACCTTCGTATATCCTTGTACCGCCCATTGCTGACATCTGTCGATCTGTGAGAGGGGTCTTAGCTTCAGCGCGGAGTGCAGTGGGAAGTGCCCAAGCAATCAGCGACATTCAGCAGGCAGCGTTGAGCCAAATGTTAATAATATGCATTAAGTAGTTTATTATCAGGCAATAATGTTAGATCATTATCAGGCAAAGATTCTTTCATTTTATATACCATTATAGTTTAGCTATCGGAAGTTCTTTACTTAAAACATATTTATGGCGTTTAGACATCTCTGACTCAGGATCCAAAAGTTAATTTCTTACACTATCTAACCATTCTATACTGTAAAAGGAAATATTTATTAAAAATAAGGGGAAGAAAGTTTTTATCAGTGTACCGTGGAGCAATTTTCTTAGAAATGATCTATCAGCATGCTCATTTAATTTCAAAATCGAAATATCGATAGAAATAATCTATCAACAGGTTACAATAGAAACGAGCTTGCTAGTCTTATTTCAAAACCGGCATCTTCTTATTTCAAATTAAATAAGAATGTTTATATCTCTTTTTAAAAAAACACCTTTGTGGATGCACAGATAAGAACTGTTTCTACCGTTTACAGAAATGTTATTGTTTATCGCTTCTACAGGGAAAAATCACTTCTTGTCAATACTTGAAAACTTGTGGAAAATAACAGGCGCCTCAAAGTGTTTGCCAAATAGATTTCGGACCTCTTGAGTTTGTGTTGTGGATTTTGTTAACCCTAGAGCCCTTCAAAATAAAAGAAACCGAAAGCGCAGTTCAAGACGGATCATTTGTGGTCGCTTTTACCCTATTTGTTTGCATTTATTAGTTTGTTTCCTGTTAGTAGCTACTTTTTGCCCCGTTGCCACAATTTAAACCATTTCAAGCTGTCCGAACGAGACAACCTGTCTCACCATAAATAAAACGTCAAATGTGTACCGAATAGCGACCAAGACTTCTGGCTATTTTCTGATGATAAGAGCAATAAACGTCCCTCCGTGTGGTTCAGTTTCAAGCGGATGTTATACTGTCGTCAACGAAGAAGGCAGATTTCTTGTCAATGTAGCTTCCCTGTTTTGCAATTTGTTCAGAAAAATGATTTGCTGCTACAAAGAATAGGACAACAATAATAAATTGCTGGTACAGCACATACAATGAAAGAATGGTTTATTGCCTAGAACAGTCCCATCACCTAATGCGCGAAAGCTTCCAGCAGCAGCTTTGTGCAAGAAGTGGTTCAGTGTTGAGAGATTATTGTGGTTGTGAAAGTGTCGTGCTAGAAGCTCTATAATACAATAATAGTACTTTTTCGGTTTTCATATTGTGTGTGTATGTGTGTGTGCGTGTGATTGCATTTATATATATATCCAATTGGTGGATTGATTGAATGGCGAATCGGAAACCACAATCAACGATCCACAGCGAGTGTCGGGAGATCATAGCGAGTGTCATCGAGAAGTGTGATGAACAAAAAAAACATAAACATTTGCTAGCTCCTTTAGAGAAAGCAACGGAAATAGATGCTGCGTACACAGGTGTCTCGGTTGCAACAATTAAAAAAAAATTAGAGGTGAAAACAAAAAAGAGGAAAGAAAATTTTCCAGATTGCCGTCTCGTTTCACCAGGAAAAAAAAAAGAAAAGTTTCGCGTAGCAATGTCGTGTCAGTGGATGGTTTTGATCAGTGTATAATAAGAAATGCCGTTCTGGATTTCTATGTTGAAGAAAAAGAAGTTTCAACTGTACCAAAATGATTACCGATTATTAAGACCAAAATAAATTTCCCATGGTGTGAAACGTCATTATGGCGAGTAATGAAAGAGATGGATTTCAGGTAGAAAAAAAAAGTGCCAATCGAAACGTAAAGTGTTAGTCGAGAGAGTGAACATCGTTGACTGGAGAGGGCGGTACCTCAAACAAATGAAGAAGTTAAAGGATGAAGAGCGAGTAATCGTGTATATCGATGAAACGTGGGTTGACAGTAGCTTGACAGTTGAAGCACCACTGGAGTTCAAGCAAACTCAAGTTCTTCGTATAGACTAATTATCGTGCATGTTGGTACAGCTAATGGCTTTCTTAATGATACAAAGCTAGTGTTTGTAGCTGGTTGTGCATCAGGGGACTATCACGGACAAATGAATTACGAAAACTTTCAAAAGTAGGCTACTGAAATGTTGTTAAAATCTCCCCCCTCCTAATGCTGTAGTTCTTATGGACAATGCTCCGTACCACAGTGTTCTCGCAAATAAGGCACCATCCGCGTATTCACCTAAACGGGAAATGATTCAATGGCTTCAAGAAAAGGGAAAGAATGTCAGATACAAAGCGAAAGACCGAGCTGTACCGGCTTATACAACAGCTAAAGCCGAGAGAAAAAACACACAAGATTGATCAACTGTTTTCCAAAAATTTGCATTCCGTTGTTCGTTTACCCCCATATATGTGTGATCTTAATCCAACTGAATTAACGTGGGCAAAAATCAAGAAGCTGGTAAGGGAAAAGAACCCTACGGGTGATATGTCGCGCACAAAACTGTTAGAACTTGCAAACTGGTCTATCACTGAAGTTTCTCCAGAAGACTGGAAAATGACTATTGGGAGAGAGAGATGGTGTAGTGCCGGGCGTAATAGACAATATCATTATTAACTTGAACTCCGATAGTGATTTCGAAGGTATTGATTCCGAAGGAAGCACTAGCTCATCTGAGGACACTGACTAGGTAAAGTGGCATTTTGTTTGTTTCTTTTTTTCTGTTATATTCTTTTCTTTAGTTCACAATGGTTCGTGGTGTCTTCAATTCTTGCAACGTTAATTTACCTCATCCCTACATCATAAAATGATGAAAATTTCCACAGCGACGTAAGTCGGGCGACAATAAGACATTTCATTGTTATTTTTATATATTTATATGCTTTAAAAGCATATTTTATTTAAATACAGACTTCTTTATCCTAAAATAGATTAACCAGCAATGATGTGAGGTTTTGCTGGTTGCCGAATGCCTTAGGATTTGGTTCACAAAACAGCTTTAAACAATAATGAAAAAAGCTTTTTAAAGACATTCTTAAACAATTCGTACTAAAAAGTAAAAAAAAAAAAAAAGCATGGGGTGCACTCTCATAGACAGTCACTTTACAAATTCTTCAATTAGCGCGCCTCATGCGGTTCTTTTTAGTCATGCATCAACAAAATTATTTTTTACTTTTTAGTACGAATTGTTTACGAAAAGAATGTCTTTAAAAAGTTTTCTATATACTTTTTTCTTACTACATTTAGATTCAGTTTGCTTTGATTGCGACGTGTCAGCGTCCAATGTCACTGCCTGCCTCATTATAACCATGCGGCCCTGGGTGATGTATTGGCAATGAGTTATATATAATAAATCACAGCCATATTCAATCCACTAGTGGATGAGGCCTCTCCCCGAAGGGAGGAGTTGGTCTACTGCTCCCACGCTGACCAGACGGGTTGGGAGAGGAGAGCCGAAGCTCTCACTGTGATCGCCACTGTATTTTATTCACAGCAGCTCCCCAATTGTCCTCACGATGCTGGGTCAACACCGAAATTTTTGAGCCCCCACCGGGAATCGAACCCGGGACCGCTCGCACTGAAGTCGAGCGCGCTACCGACTAGGCTACGCAGGAGCTCATATATATATTTTTTCTGATTGTGGATTTGCCTGAACCTATAAAACTCGTTGTCACATTCCACCCTTTTGCATTTACGGTGGAGTGATTTGGCACGGAGGTTGCACCTCGCATGACAGGTAACATCCTAAATTTTGCATATGAGACTAATTAGAACGGAAGATCCCATTTACCGATAGAAGAGTGTCTGGATTACAGAGCGATTAAATTACATTTGTGTAAAAGAGGTAACTTTTCTTTTTCTAGGTTTTGCAGGTACGATTACCGGGACCTTCATCCTTAGCGCTCGTCATAGAATAAACAGATACTGCTTAGGTTAATTCTGACGATTTGAAATGTTACTCAAATATCAATAAATAACAACAGAATTGTGACCGTTAGTGATCTCGAGGTCTTGTCCATTGTTAAGTGCTTTTAAAGATTATGTTTTTGAAAAATGTTACAAATGGTAATAGTGGGGCAATAACACAATGAAGTGAATTAACTTGACTTGTTTTTTTTGTATTTTCAATAACACAAGCACAACTAATGTTGCACTTTCAAAAAAATGATACATCACCGACCGGGAGGTCGGTAAATTTGCTCTGATATAAAATAGTGGAAACACTTGTCTGTTTCGGTGGAGGCGGAGGTTGTGAACCGAACAGATCTAATAACTTGATTGGGGACCTGCAAATTTAGAAACTATTGATTTAAGTTAAGGAAGACTATCAGTGTTATTTCTACACAGCACAATTCAAAATTATTAGGCAATTTAAGACGTCTGCTACATTTTGTACAACTTGCTAAAGTTAGTACTTCTGCTCCGAACCTTCTTTACAAAATGTTTTGCTGCCATCTACCGGGCACAACGATAGCACATGAGTTCAGGGAATTTTATCTAATTTTGTAATTAAATATCGAATTCAAATGAGTGTGATGTCCAGGATCAAAGGCGTTCCTAGCCTTTGCGGGGCCCTGGGCAATGACGAAATCGCAATAACCAAAACACTAATACAAAGTACAACTATGCATACCATACATACATACAAATATATATATGTGTGTGTATGTGTGTTTTGTAGGCGAGGAAACGAAAGAATCCTCTTCCTTCATTCTATCCTATTTTTCTCATCGATCATCTAACGCATTGTTGATTGTAGACAACAATCTACAGGATGTTACATGACCACTTATTTCCCCTTTATCTGATTCTCTCTCTATTACACCCTGATTTTATCTTATAAAGGATTTCAGTGTTTATGTATTTATTTTAAGGTTCCCTCCACTCGACGTTGTTCCAAATTTAAATATAAATTTACACCAACCCACAAAACAATTAAGTCCTGCAAATCTTTCGTATCTGAACCAGTGTCGGACTGAGGCCCCGGCTGGAAGAGCAGTTTAGGGGCCCCACGGTAGGAGTCGTATACATCCCGTCATTTGCTTCGGATCCGAGGCACACAACTTTATTTTCTTCTTTTCAGCGTCCCGTCTTTTCTGGGAACCACTCTTATACGACCGCTTCATGACAGGCACTTCACGTTCACGAAACTTCACAACACTGGCAGCAAGCAATCAGTAATTGTTAACTCACCATTGTTCTTCTGAAAAGTGTCTGATTGAAAATTACAAAGCGGTTGTCGCTTTTGCACCCGCGCAAGGTAGACTGGACGGGTGGGGAAAATAGACGTACAAGCGAAAAGAAACTTACACGTGTTTCTTAGTTGATTGTTTTGGTGACAATGGGCTAGTTACTACATTTCAGAAAAAACAGAAGAAAAAAAAAATAAAGGAAAGACAAACAAGAAGAAAAGTAAAGTAATACATTATATTCGGTGTTGGTATGTGTACAGAAATATGATCATTAATTTATTTTCGAACATAATGCACCTGCATATGAAATATTCATTTTACGTTTAAAATCCTTAAATATGCATTTACATATGCAATATGTGTAATTATCCTAGCCCTACTGATAACATAAATTCGATTACTGTAATGTAGAAAAGGGGCCCCATTCTGTTTGCTCTATTGTAAATTCAGGCTATAATGATTATCATAATTCAACGAAGAATGACGGATGTGCCATGTTTTCTAAATGCTATTTCTGTTGTACATCGCAGTAACCTTCGGGAAGGAGCCCGTAAGGTATTGGGGGCCTTCTGGACGTAGTAAGATCTACGGTTATCTTTCTGATGTCTGTGGGAATACTCAGTGACGTGCATCTGATGTAGGCCCGAATTTCGTGGTTCTTTTTGTTATGTTGTAGATACTTACATAAGGATTAAAAATTTATAAATGTATATAAAAAAAAGTTGAGGGTGGGGCCCCGGCCGGGATTCCGACCCTGCGGCCCTGGCCAGTCCGAGACTAATCTGAACAATGAAGTAGGCATACTACGAGTCTGTACTTAGAATCAGCATTTGCCAAGTGATGGATTCACGTCGATTTTCGTAAACTTCATACCCTACTAAAGATAAACTACTAAACTTGTGTTTTCTCTCCAGAAAACCTGTTTAGGGCTTATACTCGAAACCGAAACGTGCTCACATGAGAAATAAATAAATAAACACACTTATATTTATATATAATGTTCATTTATGTTCATATGTTTGTAATGAGTGACTCGCGCTTTTATTTTATTCATATAAGCGTTAAAAGTTATAAACTTCGACAACTAACAAAGAATAGTTCGTAATAACCTAACGGTTTATAAATTAAGACAATGGATTTAAACTTGCAATAACTTAGCAGTCAACCAAATTCTGGAAACATTTCAACACATTCATAGGCAAATACTCCAAGCCACATTACTCCCTAGTACACCACGACCACACACTTTACTCAAAGACAAAGCTGATGTATTTGTTGAATACTTACAAGAAATATTCACCCCTCTGATTCCTTTCAACCAGTCGCGACACAATCTGCAGAAAGGCTTTATCTATCTTCCCCTCAACACCAACCAAATCAAAATCACACACTTCTCGACCACATCAACCACCAAACAACACTCCGCACCTGGTCACGATAAAGTTACCTTTCGTCCCCTAAAAGAATATCCAGTTATTTTCCTGCATCTCCTCGTCACACAATATACCTTCATCCTCCGAACCGGCTAGATCCTTCCAGATGGAGAACCTCATAAATCTTAGTTCCTTAATCCTAACAAATTTCCAAACTTCATTCGTATTAGAACTATTAGAACTAATCCCATACTTAAGCAAAACCTTTGAGAAATAAAATCCTAGTAAAACGTCTTCACCAATATTTAACTCCTCCCTCTGCACCAAGCCGGTTTCCGACTCAACTTTAACATTACCCACCAAACTCCTTCTCCTTACAAACTAAATAGCCATACACTACAACAAATCCCTTACTTCATGCCTAGCCCTATTCAACCTAGAAAAAGCATTTGACAGAATGTGGCATCACGTATTTTTCTATAAAATTGGTTCTTTTTTTTCTCCCTGTCACCTTCGTTTCATTTTCACACTCATCTCTTAAACATAAAATGGCCGTCGTTTTTAGTGTAACGAAGTTAAATAAAATATTTAACATTTTATTTTACACATTTCAAAGTACTGTATATCGTAACATATAGCAACCCTAGCGTTGTGATAACAAAATGTTAAGATTAAGGCGCATCTACTTGATTGTTAACAAACAAAAAAAGAAAAAAAAAAGAAATCATGCCTGCAGTAACTACATATATATTAAACACTTTGTTACCTTTATAAAATTTTCTCATCATTTTTCTGTAACCACAGAACAAAAATAAACAGTGCAAGGGGAATGGCATTCATTTTAGCTTGGTCCAATCAAGACGCAAGTTTTGTAGATCCTAAACGTAATATCATATGGCGGAAATTTCAGTGTTACTATTGGTAGAAAGTGGACATTACGTCTGCAGAAAGCAGTAATAACGCCATGCCCATGTGCTACCTTGAATGAACATAAACTGAGCTTTGAAGTACCTCAATACAGAAAGCCATATTAAGGCGGGACCATTCTCGCGCAGGCGCATTTGTTTCTCTACCGTAAATAAGACTTACAAGCGGAAGATTTCCAATTGCCAATTTGGCGTATTTATAGCATGTCGAGAAGCTAATACGGAGAACCCGGGATCAAATGCTGGTGTGGTTTCCTTTGTATTTTTTTAAAAAGTAACTTCTCTTTTTACATTTTTTTTTCTTTAGTTCACAATGATTCATGGTGTCTTTTCAACGTTAACTTAACTCATTTTCCGACGTCATAGAATAATGAAATTGTGCACAGCGACGTAATTCGGTTGACAATAAAATATTTCATTGTTACTTTCAAATATTTGTATATACGCCTTTTTTCCTAAAATAAATACTACCAGCAATGACATGGGGTTGTGCTGGTTGCCGAATACTTTAGGATTTGGTTCACAAAACAGCTTGTGGAAAAAAAAAAATATAAAGAGAGCATTTTAAAGACATTCTTTTCTTAGACAATTCGTACTAAAAAGTAAGA